>CANXYC010510940.1:0-37524 GCA_948193065.1 Aleurites moluccanus
AACCTGGTTATTAATCCTAAATAATTGAATCTAATTAAGAAGAATGTTAGGATTGGATAATTGTTTATTGATGAAATCTTAACCCTAGTTTTTATAAATCGTATTTTCTCTTTCAAATTTATTCTCTTACTTTTATTTTAACTCGTTTACGAAAATTCACCCAATTTTATTAATTTTCCAAATAATAACAATAATTAGGAGTGATTCGTTGATATTCTCTTCCTCGTGGGAACGATACTTACTGATCATTATTACTTGCCACGCGACCTGTATACTTGCAGTATCGCAAAGTCGCAACAATTGGTGCTATTTCTTTGAGACATGTCTACGTTATTGAATATGAACCCCTTTATATATATATATATATATATATATTAATTTAATATTCCCTAAGAAAATCAAATGCATCAATATTTTTATAATTTATTGAATTAAAGGCTCACTCATCTTGTTGTTGTGATTTTCAGGTGCTAGTGAACAAGTTGATAGAGCTTTTTGAGTCAGTTTTCCTTGCCAAGAAGCTTCTGAATGTATAGTTTTGCTTTATTATTTTATTGAATATTATATTTTGGATGTTTATTCCTTAGTAGCTTCGTAGTATGAGATGCTATAGATATAAAACTATAATGTAAGACATTATTAAATTTTTTCTTATTCCTTCTGGATGATGGTTTATAGATGACTTTTGATCAATAGGAAACAACTGAAAATTGAAATGACTAGAGATTTTGATTAGCTTTTGCATGGAACATATGAATTGTACAAATATTGATTATTATTGATCTAAGTTTAGTATTGTGTTATACGATTTTTTGGTGGTCTTAACATTACTCGTATTCTAAGATCGTCACACTTTTAGAGTTGGGATGTGACAACGGTGTATCATTTTTTGGGAACGTCTTACCTTTTTCTCACTATAATTGATATTTGACGTAACACATTGTTAGTAGATGATACTACAATATTTATATTAGTTAAATCCACAATAACAAAGTTTTATGTTGACTATTACTAAGTGTAACCCTTCTCCTTTATCCAATTTTAAAAATATGAAAAATTCGTACTTAGGCAGAGTTATAGATAATTAATACATAACTACATAAAATAAAGAGAAAAAGAGAGGGAAAGAGAGTGACTGTCACTGATAGAAAGAATCATCAACGGCGTGTCCAAAGATCTAAGTAGACAGAGAGGACTATTGTCAAGAAGAAGAAAAGAATGTTTATATTTATTTAGCCCGTTAACGTTTGAAAGTTTTATCCCTTATTATTATTACATTTAACTAGTCGTCATGCATTGGTCATTTTTTTTATAACTGTTTTCTCAAAGTATTTTAACATATATGAACAATTATTATTATTAAATTTAAATATCTTTTAATAATATATGAACAAAATATTTCAAATAAATCTTAAATTCAGCTATATATATATATATATATATATATATATATATAGGCCATAGAGTTCTTATATTCTATAAACTTTCTTGTTAGATATCATAACATGACAATCTAAAATTGCTCTAATACCATCTCTAGGCGATGTAATATTATCACATTATGTAGTAACTTTTTTTCCCTTAAAAAAAATAAAATTCTTACTATTAATTAGCAATTTAGCATTTATAGTTGTCGCAAAAGGAGGATTTAGAACTTTTGACAATTTGATTTTTTAAGCATTTGTAGTGTTAGGATTATAGGCTTAGAAATATGTGAGTCTTATTTGTGAATGGTGTCTTTTTTAATATATTCAAAAGCTTTATCCTATATATATACCCATAAAGATTTTTTGAGGGAGATATTTCTAATCTCCTACTTTACTAATTAAGCTATCATTCCACCAATCAACAACTAATCTAATAATTAATCTTTTTTTTTTTATTATTTAGATAATAGTGAATATTTTAATTTACTTTACTAATATTAATTTTCCTCTCTAATAAATTATTAATAGTGCATTCCTTACGCTTAAATTATATATTCAAAAATTATCTTTTGAAAATTAATCTTAAAAATTAAACTTTAATCAATAATGTGAAATATAAATTCTCTAATCCATCAAACTAATATTTGAAATTTAATAGTTGTTTCTAAAAGATTATGGAAACTCTTTATTTTTCAATTCAAAGACCTCCTTGGTAAAAAAAAATAAAAAATAAAAAATTTGATGGCAATATGCATCTTCTTGTTTTTTTCTTAATTTATATGATGTTAAATCTAAGAAACAAATATAAATTCCTATGACATGTACCATCTTTTGTCTAAATCCATATTAATACTAACAAAAGTTATTGTATATATTCTGAAATGTCCCATTCCTTGTCTTATAGCAAATATCAAGATGCTGCCCTAGTTTTTCCAAACCCTATATCCAAATATCATTTATCTGATCCAACGGTTGACGATTTCATGCTCATGTGAGGACGTCCACATAAAATCATTTCTACATGGCTTAATGCTCATTAGAATCTAACGTAATTCTTTAATTTATAGTTAGTAACTCAATCTTCATTAAAGAAAATAAAAAAACAGAGAGAATGTAAGTTTCTATTGCAAAAGTTGCTCTATAAATAGTGACAAGTTCTTGGCAAATTGAAAACCATAACCACGAGGAATAGAAAGATATACAAGGGAAATGGCAATGAAAGTGGAGATCATCTCTAGTGAAACTATAAAGCCTTCCTCTTCAACTCCTGATCATCTTAGAAACTTCAAAATTTGCCTCTTAGATGAATTGGCTCCTCCATCTTATGTCCCAATTCTTCTTCTCTATTCTTCTGCTGATTTTGAGAATGGCTCCGTGGATTTTTGCAATGTTATATCAGAGAAGTTGAAGAAGTCACTGTCTGAAACTCTCACTCGCTTCTACCCTTTGTGTGGAAAGCTGAGAGGAAATGTTTCAGTCGATTGTAATGACAAAGGAGCTCTTTTTATAATGGCTAAAGTGAATACTGCAGTATCAAAAATTGTCAAGAACCCAGAAACTGATATGCTGTATCAACTTTTCCCATTTAATCCTTACAAAGTGAGGCCAGACGGAGAGAGAGCAGATGGGGAAGCAGTGATCACAGGTGTTCAGGTTAACGTTTTTGCCTGTGGAGGTGTGGGAATTGGTGTGTGTGTTTCGCACAAGATTGCTGATGGTGCAACAATGGCTGCTTTCCTCAATGCTTGGGCAGCAACTGCAACTGGCATTGACAAAACACTTGTTCCTCGTCTAGATTCGTCAATGCTCTTCCCGCCTAAAGGCAAAGACATAATCAAACCAAGTGACATGATTAGAAATGAAAAAGTTGTAACTAAAAGATTTGAATTTGATGGGAAGAATTTAGCTAATTTAAAAGCAAAGATTGGGAATGGCAATTCTACACGTGTGGAAGCTGTGACAGCTCTTATTTGGAAATCTGCAATGGAAGTAGTTAGAGTGAACACAGGGAAAGATATGTTTCCATCATGTATTGTTACCCACTTGGTGAACATTCGTGAACGGATGAATCCACCATTACCAGGACATTCCTTGGGCAACCTTTGGCAGTTATCTGTAGCGCCATATCTTGACAAAAAGAAAGAGGTGGAGTTACAAGAGTTGGTAGGTCTCCTTCAAAAATCGATTCGCAGAATTGACAGTGATTATTTGACTAAGCTTCAAGGAGATGATGGATTATTAAAGGCTATAGAACCTTTGAAAGAACTGAGGCAACTAGGTTCAGGAGGTGAAGGAATTGAGGTCTATACTTTTAGCAGTTGGGCAAGATTTCCTCTGTATGAAATTGACTTTGGTTGGGGAAAACCAGAAAGAGTTTGCACAATAACTGTGCCTGTTAGGAATTGTGTTATTTTGATGGGCACAAGATCTGGTGATGGAATAGAGGCATGGGTGACCTTGACCGAAAAGGACATGGCCAAATTTGCACGTAGTGAAGAACTTCTCCAGTTTGTTTCAGCAAGTGCTTGATGCTGCCTTGGAATAGGCTATTATATGTTTGCGTTGCTGATTCATTTAGTGTCTAATCATAATATTTAGTGTTTATTCTATCTTTCTGTTTCCTAAAACCTCCTCATTTAATCATAGTTCAAATAATTGAAGTTTCTTCCACTATTCTTATATAAGTTGATATTATTCTGTTCCAATCTCCAAGAGGCCAATGTTTAGGATTTGTTCATTCTCATTGTTTCACATTCGATTGAAGTAAATTGACATATTCAGAAAAATGTTAAAAACAAAAGCCTGACATTGCCAATCATAAATTAGAAAAAAATAAGGACATGAAAACAGATGCACTCATTATGATCTTGCAGCTTTCATTTTTATTTATTGGTAATTTACAGCCATTAAAGAAGTGATGGGATGAACTGCAGAAGCCACCATAATTTCTACGAGAAGAAATCAAGCATATGTTTGAGATTGAATTCCTATCAACAGACCATACCTTTTAGAAGTGGATACAATTTCGAGAAAACATACACCTAAGTTTTTTTTCTAAACAAAATTGCTTTCATATAACTTTGACAGGGGAGCTTACCTGAAGAAAATTAGAAAGAAATTCACATTCTTGCTTTCTTTTCAGAATTAACTCTTCCTCGTGCTCTCCAAGTGATGAACATAAAGAATATGATACTCCACAAAGTCAAGATTTCAAATTATTGTGATTCCAGATTATTGCGAACCCGAGAAGCAAGTCTTTGCACAGAACGATCATCAAAAGAGTCATCTATATCCTTGATCTTTGAAACAAAGTCCATGGCTTCATTATATTTTCTTGCTTTACAATAACCATCCACCACAATCTTGTAGGTTAGCTCATTTGGTCTGCAGTTGTGCTCAATCATATATCTAATCACATCATTGATTTCTGCAAACATTCCCTGTGCTGCATAGCCCGTGATAAAAGTATTGTATGTGAAAATACATGGTCCAATTCCTGTAGATGTCATCTCAGATAGAATTCTTATAGCCTCCTGCATGAGTCCTTGTCGACAAAAACCTTTGATGACAGTGTTGTATGAAACAAGGTCAGGTTTCCCGCCTGACATTACTAGCATCCTAAGGATCTCTTCTGCTTTCCAGCAGTCTCCCCCTCTGGCATACATGTCCATCAAGCAATTGTATGTGATTAGATCTGGCTGCAACCCACTCTCATGAATCAAATGCAGCATTTCATGAGCTCGGTTATACATATTGTTCTTGGCAAAAATTGAAACCATGGAATTAAATAAAACTAAATCTGGTTTGTATCCATGCTTTTGTAATGCCTGAAATGCCCTTTCCATACCCGGCAGTGATCTGCACTTAAAGTTGGCAAGAACAAGAGTTCTCAACAGCATCCAGCTAGGAAAGATATGCCCGTCGTGAATATCATTCTCGATTCTTTCTATTCCCTTGACATTCCCTCCCTTTGCATAAGAATGAAGCATCAATGAGTAGGAGGTCTCACTGGGCTTGAAGCCCTTATTCCTCATGTCCAGGATGACTAATTCTGCTGCTTTCCAATCCCCTCGTCGAGCCAGAGAATTCAGGAGCGCATTATATGTCGTAATACATGGAGTAAACCCTGCATTAATCATCTCCTTGTGTATTTTTGCAGCATCTATATCTGAACCACATCGTCCATACACACTAATCAAAGTGTTGAATGTGTCTCTACCAGGCTCAAACCCACAACTTTTCATTTCTTGAAAAACTCGATTCACATAGTTGTGCATACCCTTATGACCACACATGGCAAGCATTGTGTTCCATGTAATACGATTAGGAGCACATCCATTTAACTTCATATCAGAAAGTATCTTCATCATCTCCTCTGTTCGTGACTTCTTCCCTAGCATTCCAAGGACAGCATTGTAGGTACACACATTAGGAACACAACCCAACACCTTCATCTGGTCAAACAACCTTAAAGCCTTATCCATCTCTCCAGATCTTCCATAAGCATTTATTACAGTTGTGTATGTAACAGCATTTGGCATGATTCCTTTACGGGTCATTGCATCTATCACAGCAGCTCCTTCCTCGTAGAACCCTGCCCTCATATAAGCTGCCACGAGCTCATTATAAGTTACAGCATCAGGTGGGCAATTGTTATCCTCCATTTCTTTCAAGATGCTCAAGACCTCCGAGTAATTCCCTGCCTTCCCAAAAACTTGCAGTAAAGCATTATAAGTAACAGTTCCAGGCACATAGCCATGAGACTTCAGTCCAGAAAAGAAGTCTTTAGCTTCATTTAGCAAGCCCTCTCTCCCACAAGCTGAAATAACAGTACTGCAAGTAAACTCATCAAACTCAAGCCCTCTACTTCTCATCTCATCTAAGAGGCCTAAAATTTTATTCCAAGACTGACCCATTTTGCCATAAACATCAAGCATGACATTGTAAGTTACCAAAGTTGGTGACAAGCCAGACTCATTCATTTTCTCAAATATTTCAACTGCTCTCATATACTTTCCAGTACGAGAATAGGCATGAAGAATAGTTGTGCAAGCTCGAACATCTAGCAAGTACTCATCAAGGGGAATTACATCAAACAGCTTCGATGCAATAGAATGCTGTGACTCTCTACCAAGAATCCTGGCCATTAATTCAATAGCCTGGTGGTCTAATTTCTCATTTCTAGTTCCTAAATCCAAAATTTTCCATTCAAACAATGCAACAGCTCTTTCCCAATTACCAGAATAATCTAATGCTTTCAAGAGACTAATTAAATCAACTTGAAGCAACTCATACTTGCAAGAATCAAAGAAAGAACTCAAACTATGCAAAGGCTGTTCCATAATCGAATCAAGTATTAACTTACCCTTTCTTGACAAGTATTCAAGAGACCCATTATCCGATACACCCTCTTCTTTATCGACATCAAATTCAAGAACTGAACTAGGTTTCCTGTCATGAGCTTGTTGTAGCTGTTTGTGGGTCGAATTCTCAGAAAGTTTAAGAGAAGAAAATTTTGCAGTGGTGTTGGTAGTGGAAGAGAGATGGAGGAGTTGCTGGACGAGAGAGTCAAAATGGATAGAGGAGGGCGGAGGGGGTGGTGGTGGCAGTTTGGCTGAGCTGAATTTGATTGGTGGGTTTGGGTGTGGCGGTCTATTTACTGGAATAGGATAAATTGGTTTGTTGGGGAAGAGAGTACCTTCCATTGCATGGACAAATGTCAGAAGATGGGTTTTTGGGTCCTTGAAGTTCAAGTAATGGAAGACAATGGACGGAGAGAGAGATAAGAATTTACAAAAGGGCCATAGCTTTAGCAAGAGATGGGCAGAGAGAGCTTGGATGATTGGTCTTTATTGAAGATGGAAATTTTAGCCAAAGATGGACATTTCAAACTTGCAACATTTACCAATCCACGTTTATTTATTTATTTATTTATTTATTTTGAATATTAAGGAGAGGAAAAGGGATGACAACGAGAAGGGATGATAACGAGGCGGGTAGCCATTCCGATCTTCGTCTTAATCTTAGCGGATAATTTTCATTCTCGTCCCGTATCATAAATGAAAATAATTTCATTTCATTTTTATCTCAGCGAAAATCTCTATTCCCCTACTTGAATTTTATATATATTTATAAAATTTATAAATAATAACTAAAAATAAGAATATATTTCTTTAGAAGATATTAATAAAATTTATACACATAAAATATCAATCAAACATAATTAAAATGTAAATACGCATAATTTATTAAAAATATTTCACCATGTTTAATAAAACCTTAAAAATTTAGCATATATAAAAATATGAAACTATTTAAATAAATTTAATCTAATTAATGCAAAAAGTTTTAGAAAAATTCTAACAATCTTATAAATGTATGTGCATTTAAAAATTTAATATATAAATCAATTATAAATTTAAATAGATTATACTAAAAGAACAATTATTATTCAATTACTTAATAAAATAAATAAACAATATATATATATCGGATCCCCATGTGAACGGGGCGGGGATTCTCGCTGGGTGAAGAATACATTTTTCTTTCCTACCCCATTCTCACTAATGATGAAAAAATATTTTAAAAGAAATATTTTCCATTCTTGTTCTAATGGGGAGAGAAAATGGGAAATCCCAGCTCCATTCGAAGCAAATCGCCTCGGGGAATGGGAATTCTCTCACCCCATTGCCATCCATAATCATGGATCTATTATTTAAAAAAAATATACACTTACTATTAAGTTGTGTACCTATTGCTATATTTCACTATTTAAATATACAAAAAATATTTCTTTAATCAAATATAAAAAATAATAATAAATTAAATAATTAAATAAAAAGTAATTATTTTAATTAAATAAAAGTAATTTTATTTATTTTAATTTTAAATTAAAATATACAAAAAATAAATATAAAAAAAAATATGTAGGAATATTTTATACAAAAAATTATTGATATGTATTTTTAAATATTCTAATTTTAATTAAATGAAAAAGTAAGAAAATATAATAATAAAAAAAAAAAGAGAAATTGATAGTATTTTAGGGATGAGAGTATTTAAAGGAAAAAACACAGTTAATTTTTGTATTTTGATTCCGTCAATAAAATTGATCATTTCGTCTGTTTTATTTTTTATTTTTTTTATTAAATTTTAGTAAAATGATTAAAAATTTCTTATATATAAAAAAAAATAAGAGAAAAAAATCATCCATTTTTAATTATTTTAATTTTAATTAAATATAAAAAATATTTTTTTAGTTAAATATATAAAAATAATTTTTAATTTATAAAAATAAGAAAATAAATTAAATAATTAAAAAAAAAAGTAATTTATTTATTTATTTAAATTTTAGAAAAGTTAATATTTATTATAATTTTAATTATATAAAATAATTAATTTTTATTTAATTATTATTATTTTTTATTTTTTGTATATTTAATTTAAAAAATATTTTTTTATAATTAGATAAAACTTTAGGTACTAAATTGTATTTGCCAATTGCTTTTTAGTCCACCCAAGGATGGATACTAACAAAGAGAGGGGGCTTGATTATAGGTTTCAATAACATTAAAATCAAAATTATATCTTGAAAAAGGAAATGGGGCGATGTGTTCCCCAAGGTAAACATGGGGAATAAAATTATACATTACCCCAATAACAAAATATATATATAAGAGAAATTTTCATAATGTTTGAAAAAGATATTTTATTAATTGATGAGACACATGAGAAAGTTAATTGAAAATTAGGTTAAATAGAACTAATACGAAATACTTACATTGCAAGTTTAATGTGAAAACTGAAGCGGTGATAATGGAGAATTATCTTGGATGAAGTGATATATTTCAAACCATCCATTTTAAATATTTAAACTCAATCTTTCAAGGAGATGAAAATTACGAGAGGGATATTAGTCATAAAATAAAAATTAAATGGTTGAAATAAAAAATTGTTACATAAATCCTATATGACTACAAATATTTTCAATAAATTGAAACGAAAATTTTATCTTACGGTTATTCGACCAGTTATATTATATAATAACGAGTATTGGACAATGACAACATGTATCAAAAATAAATTTTGTCAAGAGAATGAGGTTAAAATGAATGTGTAATCATATTAAAACGAATAAGATATATAATAAAAATATTAGAAATACAATAAAAGTTGCAATATGGGATAACAAAAATTACAGACAATATGAAACAATAAAAATTAAAGATGATTTGCACATTTAAAAAGAAGACATGAAGAGATCCCGATTAAAAAGGTTAAACATAACATAACATAGAACAATAAAATAGAAATAAATAGACCTAAACTGACTTTAATATAAAAAATATAATATGATTTAGAAATATTATAATTATCAGAATATGTCATCCATATACGAAAACTGAATTATGAAAAAAGCGCTTATTCTAACTAGAATTGACGAAACCAGTCAACCATATACATCAGTAAATTCTGCACGTCAGTGTATCCACAAAACTCTTCACGAAAGCATGGAACTACAGACCACAAAAAAAGCACTCAAGAAACTGAAGCTCAAAGGATCAGCTTAAGATTAAAGATATAACCACATCTATATGTCAATCATCATCCGAGTCTGATAAACATACGATCTCGCTTGGGCATGTTGTAGCTGTCCTTGTATTATTTAGCGGTCTAAGGTCCGGTGTGACCAAGGGGTCCGAGTTAGAACCCAAATGTTCGAGTGAGCGAGAATTTAAATTAGTGTTTTGATTTTCTACATCCAAAAGCAACTCAAGTGCAGATAGAGATGAGTTAGGAAGAGGTGAAAAAATTCCGGCAGTTTCAGGTTGATGTGCAATATTGTGAGCATGAGATTGATGTGGTCGCAATGGAAGCTGAGAGGGCGTGGGAGAAGTTGTAGGGGGATTACTGGGCACATGTTGACTAGGCATCCCAACTGAAAGGGAAGAAATATTTGTTGCAATTGTTGATGATGAAGGTCTGAAAGCTTGTAGGTGTGGGGCAGGAGCTCGAATTTCACTGCCAACTTGGGGATTGCCAGTAGCAGGGGAGATGGAGCTAATGTGAGGTGGTCTTGCTAGAGTGCCAGAGAGAAGTGCCGATGAATGGTGAACAACCTGCAGAGATGGAGCTGAGCCATGTGAGCTGGGGGCAGCAATCTGTGGGCTGCCTGCAGGTGGACCAGCTGAAGGCAGACCAGCAACCATGGCATTCCTCTGTGCATTGGGCTGTGAAGATATCTGAAGCAACTGCTGCATGAAACTTGAGGTCACCTCTGCCAAAACCCAAAAAAAAGGTCAGGAGCTCAATTTTGAGAAGGGACCTCAAGTAATAAACGCATGCAAGTCAGGTTCCCAAACTAATTGATCAGTATCAATGAATCATTTAGTCAGTTCCACTATTTCTACTTATATTTTGTAAATTTTCTATTGTTGACAATCACAAATGTTACTCACCTTGCTGCATCCCAGGTGCACTAGATGACTTTGTGTCCATACATTTAGATCTGAATGCCTCGGCCAAGATCTTGTTCATAAGAACTTTCTGGTGATTTGTATCCAGTTCTTTCTTCTTAAGAACAAATTCAGATTCCATCTCCTGAAGTTTAATCTCATATTTCCTTCGTATTTGAGACACAATTTCCTCTATCTCTTTTTCACAATCAGATTTCAGCCGCAGCTTCTGCAAAATAGAACAGGAGTTTTAATCAGAAGGATAACATCTAGGGCTTTTGTTAGCATTGAAGCAAATTAAGTATATATGAAATTAACCGTGTCCTCGTGAATATTGATGATTTGGTCTTTTTCTTTAAGTATTCTCTCCAATTCATTTTGAAGAGGATCATGATATGAAGGCAGAGGAGGCACTCGGACAGGGGGTGCAGTTTGTGCAGGTCGATTAACTCCTGAAGAAATGGGTAAAGTCCTTGTATCTGAAACATGCATCCCTGATCCATCAAGAGGAATTTCAGTGGGCAGATGTTGCACAAGAGGTGTTACAGGCTGCAAAGCAGCCTGATTTAAGTGTTCCGTTTGGTCCTCCACTATTTGCATTGAAGACTCAACAATGTTGTTAGTGACAGGACCTTCATGACTTAGCTGATGTTCAATTGCACTTGCTGAAGGTAAATCCACAGCATCAAGACTAAAAGCAGCATCAGTGGATGGTGACGACTGCACTTGCAGCACATGATCTGCAACAAGTCCATCACTATTAGTCCTGCTAGAAGCTACAGCATCATTCGGATGCGATATGGAAGTCTCAACTCGTTGCAAAGAATTGTGATCTCTACTTGCAGATGCAACTCCATCTTGTAATCTAGTGGACACAATTGGCAGAGGAGAATCACCTTGAACTGCCTAAACAAGGGATAAGTTTCTAGTCATTAGTCTTTTTTTAATTTTATCCAGCAGAAAAATACGCTCAGAATTTTAAGCCATGACTTACATTCAATTAGGAAAATAAGACGACAATATCATTGTGAACCAACAATGCATGTATGCGTCCAATAGTTAACTAAGGAACCACACCTCAAGAGCCCAGAAAACAATAATGTACAAATTATAGACATAATTTTATTGCCATTATTCATTACCAGGAAAATAGAATCATATAGGAATAGTATATAACGTCTACAAAACAATACAATTTTTTATAAATGTGATGCAAGGACACAGACAAGACGACAACCATCAAAATAGCAGACAAAAAAACCTGATTTAACTGCACTGGAATATCTTGGGACAAGGGAGGTTCAGGCAGGTTAGCAGGTAAATTTTCCAGAGCCAATTCTTGGGGATGATCATCTTCAGTAATGACAGTAACTACCACATCCGGCTGAACAACTCTAGCATTATTATACGGGGGCTCCAAACATACATCATTTATCTCTCTACCACTACTACCACCCTCCACTACTTCATTAGGAACATTTCCCAACACTCGTGCTGCAATCACTCCATCTTGCTGATCGGCTCTGGTACAAAAGGATGAGGCCATGTCACAATGTCCGTTACTATCCCTACCAGTACTTTCACCCTCCACTACTCCAGTAGTTCTATCCATTGATTGAGGGTCTTGATTATTGATAGTCTCATCTGTTTGAACTCCTCCATCTTGCTTCTCACCAGTTTCACCACCATCAACCGCTTCAACAGAAGCAGTTTCAGGCACACTTGATGAAAACTCCCCATCCTGTTGGCCGACTCTAGCTGTTTTATCAGAAGAATCAGAATTTTCATTGCCAATACTCTTGCGCACTAGAACTCTCAATGGATCCTCACCAACAAGCATATCTGATTTAACCCCATTAGTGATCTGTTCATTTGTCAATGGTGCCCCAGGGACTATATCATCCTCATCATTTGAATTTCCATTTTCAGGATTTTCCAGCAGAAACTCCCTATCTTGCATGCTTTTGTTTCCATCATGATTCTGTTCTTTCAAAAGAGAACTCGAAGAGCCATCATCTTGATTATGTCCAGTTGCATTTGAAGGTGACTTGTTCACTAATTCCTCCTTTGCCCAGGATTTCACTCCATTAATCCAAAATGCTTTCCTCTCTAGCAACTTCTCCATTGCAGCCAGGTGACTTGCCTCAAGATTTTTAACTTGTATCTCCCTCTGGTACTGAAGTTCTTCATACTTCTTTCCATATTCGATATCCAGTAGCTTGAGTTTATCTGTTCTCATTGAACTGTTACTATGCAAACGAATAACAGCTGCCTCTGTTTTTTGCTTTAACTCAAGTTTTGCCTTCTCTTCCTTGTACTTTTTTTCAAGTTCCTCCTTTTCTTCTTGTTGCCTCTGTGAGAGCTTTGTCATCTGTTTATGGCATTTCTTCTCAATATCCTTGATACTTCTTGAAAAATCTTGTTGTGCCAATCCCAGCTGGGAAAGTACCTGATCATCAATGAATTCTTGGCCATGCGCAAGGTTTTCAAATCCTACTTTTGCTGTCAACTGTGAAGATCTTGCATGTAAAGGATCCTTGGTAAGAACTTTAGTCAATGATTGAGAAGACTTTGGAGAACAGGCTACTGTAAAATTCCCTGTATGGTATAGAAACATTTTCTTCAAACACCGCAACATTGAATACACAAAATCTACCTCTTCTTTTTTGCAGCCGAAATTTAAATGCTGTTTTGCAAGTGCAAGTGATTCTTTGTGATCAAGTTTGTGCTTTAGCAAAGAAGCTGCAGTCCAACACTGAAATTCATACAACACAGAAGTGGAGCAGAAGCGTTAACCAATATCATCTGAACATGCATGCACCCACAAAAAGATTTTACACACAGAAATACAAGCAAACATGTGCACACATGGATACAGAAGCACCTTAGTATTTAGACGCAGATGTAGAAGCAAACATGCACACTCAACATTGGAGAGAGAAACACTGATGGATGTAAAATAGTCATTGACCTTTCCTTAAACCAAATTTCTAGGAAAGAAATTGAAATATATATATATATATATATATCTGTTTTACAAGGGTAAAAAAATAATAGATCAGTTGCTTGTTTTATTTTTATCTTTTTTCCTGTTTGTGATTAGAATACTTTAGCCTGCATTTTCTTAATTTATGATAGACAACCCTAACAAAGTGGGGAGTCTTGTGCACTGGGGACACCCTTTTTCCTTTTTTCCTGTGCATACAGCTAGATTCAAGAGATATTTTTCTTTGGTTTCTTAACCCAAAAGGTCTGGAGCTTTATGCCAATTTACAATTATGCTTGAATAGCAAAAAATTATAGTCTGAATGTTGATTATTATTTGCAATTGTGGCCAAAGGGAGGCCGAGTGTGCCGTAATCACAACTCACAATTGAAAACGAGATATACTTGGCTATTTCTGTCAATCAGGCCAGAATTGTAATTGCATAAGATTTAGGACTTATAAAGTGATTAGGCCTTTTTGCTTCTCTCCTAATACCAAATACTGGACGTTTAATTCAGAAGGCAGACCAACTCCCACAGTATAATAGAATTATGAATATATCCATGACCTTCACAAGTCATGTCCAGTGTCCACTTAAAAATTATCTTATTCTATTTAGGAGGCCAAAAGATGCCTTGCAAAACAGCATACTTTGTGCAAGAGATTTTAACAATTTAAAGAAATATCTCCCATGCTTCTCAATTTGTCATTCTCTGGGCTGCCAATCCTTTATTAGTTGCATTTTTTTTCCTTTACTAAGACAAGTAATTTGAATAGATGAAAAAATCAAAGACAGTACAAAAACCAGTATCATAGAAGATAATACAATCAGTCAAGTAACTTTGACAATATATAATTAAGCATTGCACAAGGACATTTTCTTGATCTCATTAACATGCTAGGTATGATAAATCTCCATCTCCATAATCCAACTTGCAGGAGCATTTTCAACAAGGCAACATTGATATAGTAAAAAGTAAAAAAAAAAAAAAAAAAAAAAAGGATCATATCTGGGTATATAGAGAAATAATGTCATTAAAATGATATCAAATTTACATGAGTGGATTAAATCAAGTAAAAAAAAAAAATCCAAATCAATGCAGCAGTAAGCATAATTCACGCTTTTATTTCCCTGTTTTGCCAGAACATCTATAGCAGGTTTTTATTCTTAACGCAAACATAAAAATGATGACAGTAATGAGGAAGAACACACATCTGGACAAAAGAAAATTCTAACCAGGGATATCTGAAATGCCTGCAGAATGGTTGCTGGTTCTCTGCTAACATGATGATTATCCATTACATATCCAAGGAAACTTTGAATAATTGACTTGACATTTTCCTGCAATGACAGAAAGAAATACATACATCTCATTAAATAAAGAAAGACCCAAGTATATATCACTGTTAATCCTATATTCCTATGACATCTCTACATGGCATGATACAGTAGTAAGAAGGCCCACTTGAGAGCACACTTATTATTATCATGATGCTTTAAAAAGATAAAAAAATAGAATGCAAGGTTAATGCTTCAAAAGAAGACAGCAGAAAATCTTTTTGATGCATATGGAGAAAAAGCAGACATTGCAGAACCAAAATTTCCATTGAATTGGATGGATCATGGAACAAATTTTCAATTTCAAATTTCAACCTAAAATGATCTGAAATTTTACCCCAGGATAATTCCCTCTTGACTCGAAATTCCCTACTACCATATTAACTCTGCTATTCCTTTAACAGTACCAAAACTCATTACAGGATTAAATCTCAATTGGATGAAAAACTTTGTGCTTATAGGAAAATCTTTATTGTGCTTTTATCAATTCTTAGACCAAAAAACAAAATAGAGGAAAGGTCATAATGAGACAGCATACCCAATGCACCATACCATTATCAGTATCCAAAAAAAAGAAGTGCAAAATCTCTAGAGCTTAGCGACAAATATAAACATGTACTAGAGATTAACTTCTTTAGGAGGGAAATGAAATACATACTGGAAGATGTAGAATTTCACAAAGTTTTGCTATCTTTGGCTGCAAATCAAGATGGAGACTCTTTTGCAAATCATGCAAATTAATTTTTTCATTAAACTTAGCCAAGCCAAATGCTGGTACTTCTGATAAAGTATTACCAAAACTTTTGGTGGTTGAAGCATGATCAGCAAAACCTGAATTGAGGCAACCTGTTGACCCAAACATCAAAAGATGCATATTAGTTGATGAAGCCCCAAAATGCCCAGAAGAAAAAGAAGATACTTCGAAAAAGTTAATACAGGAACCGAAAAAAGCTGAAATACAATTCTATTAATTTCTAATTCCTATGCAACAAATGAGGCCATATTGAGCATGGTAGAGAACAGAACAACATAGTCAATCAACAATAATATCAGCCATTTACCTTCATTTTCCCCAGCAACTATGTTATCTGAAGATAGGACAGGTTTGAGAGAGGGTGGATCATCATTGTTGGCCACTTTCTTGCGGCGCTTCCCAATTTCATCGCCCTTACCTTCATGTTTCTTGAGTGAATCATCAAAGGGTTGATTCCTTTTTCGGTTCCTTGGAGACAAACTAGATGGATATTTCCACCTTGGATGTCTTTCCTGTAAAAGCTTTTTCCAAAATATATGGGGCAGATCTTCATCCCTTGATTCAATGAGTTCACCAGGTAATGGAAAATCAGTATTGTAACTCCCTTGATTTTGTTTAACTTTCAGAACAATGGAGGAGTTCCTAGTGTTATCTTTGGCATTCTGAGGAAGTATGGTCAAGAACTCATCGATAATCTCTTTCAGAGTCGACTGCTCAAATGAGGTACTTCCACTGGTTATCAATGTACTGCCCTTATGAAACTCATCCAATTTACTGAATAGATAATTAACTCCCCACGTAAGCAGGTTGTGACTAGTGTGCTGGCTTATGCTCTGTAATTTACTATCAAGAGTCTTACCTTTCTTTGCAAGGATCAGAACATTCTCTTCCACAGTAAAAGTGGAATACAGACGAAATACTTTTAACTGTTCAAACTGTGTATCGAGCGTTATCCTTTGTAGGTTCCTTACATCAATTGTTGGGTTCCAATCACTACTAAATATGATAACAATATCAACTGATGACAGTTTGATGCTGGGAAGACAAGCACGGGTTTCTAATAAAAACACAAATCTCTGTTTCTGATTATTGAAGTTGTTTAGAGCATCTTGCTTCCTTGTAGGCGCAACAAATCCATCAATACGTTCATAAGAATCCTGACCAAATCTTTGACGCACAAAATCATCCAAAATATCTCCAATATTATCCTTCCTACCACCACTAGACTGTCAATTGAAGACATCTTACATTAGAAAAAGGGCTTTGCAACAATATCAAGAGCAAAATGTGTATCATAATGCAGAGTTCACAAGTAAATAAAAGGGGGAAGAGGAGCAACTAGTTGCACTTCAAAAATGATCAAGATGCCTAAAATTGTTATGAAATGAAGACAATAATAGCATCCACATAGAAGAATAGGAAAAACTATTCTCAAAACCCAAACAAAACCATTTTATGTTAAACTAAAATCTCCAAAGACTCATTCAATTTTAATCATTGAATTTATTATTTTTTTTTTTTTAACAAAGTTTGGCAAGGAAATTTCTTGAAAGCAATCAATTTAACCAGCTAATTATTTTAGGTGATCACAAAACATAATTTATAAGTGGGCAAATGATCAAATAAACCTCAACTTTGCATGCTTTTCCAATTGTATCCTATACTTTTAATTTTATCAATTTGGTTCATGTTTCGCAAGCTACTGCTTTTGTTTCAACTGTATCCAATGGGTTTAGAGTGTGCACGATTGCTAACATGGCCTAAGGTGGTAGGTGAACATGAATAAGTGAGCCCACCTGAGCTCTAAGAGATAGCGATTGGTGTGTTTTCCTAAACTTCCACACAAAAAATGTTGTTTAAAATGCTTTATGAGATCCTTATGGTGGCTCTTAAAATTTAGGAGGATTCCACATCATTCAAGTCAACAACCCCTAATCATGTTCAGAGTATGCCTTACACCCATACAATCATCACCAGTTGCACACACCCCATGACTCATTATATATAATTGAAACAAAATTGGTAAGCTATGAACTGAATTAATGATGGGGTTCAAAATAATAGAACTGGAAATAGTAACAGAAATGGTAATGATGTCATGGAATCAGTTTGAATCATTCCAAATAGGCCACTGCTGCCATGAATTTATAAAGCCGCAAAATACTCAAATCAACAATAAACAAGAATTCAATAAAATATAAATCAAAAATAAAAAATAATTTAATAAAATATGCAAGATATTAAGTTAATAATTGGATGAATCATGAGAAATGGTTGTGTACCATGTTTCATCTATTGTTTCTTGGGGATTGGTGAATACCCATATAGAACCGAAATAAACACAAACGAAAAATTCCATCATTCCATTACGGAACGGCTGAAACATTATTATGAGACGGCCACTATATGAAACCATTGATAAAATTAAAAGCATAGGATACAACAGAAAAAACACAAAAATTTAGGATTGATTTCACCATCAGGCCTTTATAAATCAACGCTATTTCTCAGGGGGACTATGCCAGTCCTTAATATAAGACTAATCTAAGCTGCATACATCAATATCATAAAATGATATGAGAATAGATCATCAATTAAAGCATGCATAATACAGAAAGAGATCAAAACAACCTATATGCAGAAAAGTCGCGAAAAATACAACCTATAATAAAATACAATGAACATCATGGATCTCTGTGAAGAATATACCTGAAAAAGAATTAGGACCCTTAGACCTTTCTTTCTTATCTCAAAAAGCATTGCATTGAGAAGTTGTAACTTGCCACTAGCGTTTATTCCAAGATCCAAAACTTCAGCAGCAGTGCAAACTCTAAATGACTTTTGCAGCTCTTTATCCAAGTTATAGGGATAATCCATGATAAAGGGATGATCGCAGATCTGTCAATAACAATCAGATACATGGCTTGAAATAGTAACATATGAACCTTATAGCTTATTTTGTTATTATGAGCAAGTAAAAAAGATCAAATAATTCAAAGCTCTACTATATGCAAACTAACTAAGAGAAATTAACATAGGAACAATCTCAAAGGTGAAAAATATATTATGTAATTGAAGATATTGTCAGAGATTGAATTGTAAGTTCTCCAAACAACTTGATATCAAATACCTTATCATAATTTATAAACAAAAAAAAAAAAAAAGCTTCCATATTATTGACTTGGAAACAAAAAAAAAAAAAAAAAAACCAGAGAAACTACATCATAATCACCATAAATCTTGAAATCTAAGATCAAAACCAATGTGCATGGCGTAATTACTACGTAAAATTCTGGAAATTACCAAATATCTAGTCCCACACAGAACTAATTCAAAGTAGCATGGATTACACAATCATTAAAAAAAACACAGAATGATACAATCAAAGGGCAAACAAAAAAAATAATAATAAGAGCTCAAATCAAATAAAATCTAGATTTCATGCAAAAAATCAGCCTTACCATTCGAGTAGAGATAAGAATATCTCGAAGTGCCCCAACAGGATCATTCCTTGAGGATGAAAAAAGCGATAAAGAGTTCGATAATAGTGTAGCACAGTACTTTTCAAGCTGTATGTTGGATACCTGAACAGGAACCCAATACTCTACATATCTTAAAGAGTCTGACTTGGAACCAGTGACAATATACTTCGACAACCTCTCCTTCAAATTACCAATCTTATGCTTGGAATTAGTTATCAAGCCCTCAGAGCCATTACTATCAATTTGACAATCAAGAAATGACAACAAATGCTCAATGATGCCGTCCTGCAAAATCAGCACATAATAAAACACCCCAAGGTTTCATTTCCATGTGTGCATTTTGAGGCTAGGAGAACTAAGAGTAAAGCACAAGAGAAATTCATGCTCATGCTGTCATGCACAACACACCTTAAGTTGACCATTAAGAAGAAGAAGCCTCATATTAGTACTTAAACTCCTAACTTCTTCAAAATGAGAATTTATTCTGGAACGTTGGCACTCGTCAACTATCACTGCTTCCCATTCTATCAATTTAAGCACATTTAGATCCTGCAGAACCACATACAAAAATCAACAATAAATAATATGACCAGTGAACCTAGAAAACAGGTATATGACAAAAGAAAAAGAAGGACAAGCAATCAGTCTGAAATTCACTATAGTTCCCATGCCAAAAATCATGCACACTGCAAAGAGATACCTCAGTGATAACTTCTGGAGAGGTTATAAGCACATCAAACATTATCCCCCCTTCTCGTCCATGAAATTCAACAGCCCTAATACTAACTCGCACATCTTTATTTCCTTGGTAAACCACAGCATTAACAGATGGGGCCAGACGAGAGAATTCTTCATCCCATAAACAAAGTGCAGCAGAAGTTGTGATGATCAGAAAAGGCCGATAGACATTGGATGACAAAGATGAAATAAATGAAATCACCTTCATGATTCTTTCCTGCAGACATAGTAACCACTCATAGGAAATCCCAGTATACATATTTCTAACAACTAGTAAGAACAGACGGAACAAAAAGGTCTTTAAGAAAGTTAGAAACAAATAGAATATTGCAAGAACATTAAGCATCGCACATTTTAGCCAGGGGAAAAATATTCCTTGCTTACAGCAAAATTTGTAGTATAAGATAATATTATAACATGTTATATACTATAGCACATACACATAAAGAAACACGGGACTGTGTTTGCTTATGTCAAGCATCCAATTTGGGTCTTTCAATTAACCGGCCACCATTAGATCAAATCACCTCAGGCTATTGTATCATGCATTTGCCACAAAACTAAACTAACTAGCAAGACTAAACCAAAGTATAACTGATCAAGCTCACCCGGTCATCAATAACAACATTCTGCCCCTTGGACCAACACTCACAAAGATTATTGATAAAGTCCATATGATTATTATCAGACCCAGTTAAACCTTCAGCTGGCAACTTCCATGATTTCACTGATGAAGCTTTTTCTATGTCATGTTTCTGCAGGCAATTTGTCATAAATCAACAAAGGAATTTGATAGGATTAAAAAGAATATGCATGCATTATCATTCATCATTAGCTAATGAATAAAAATAAATAAATTAAATGCTTAAAACAGAACAAATAGTCAGTAACCTGAGCACCAGATAGAAAAAACACATAGCTGAAAATCTGCAACAACTAGCAAGGAAAATCTTTCATTTATTCTATTTATTTCTTTATTTGAAATTTGATAACTGAGATCAATTAGATGTCTCCTACATCAATAACCAAGTCTTTTTTACTTGGAAAAAAGAGAAAATCCACATGTAGTTAGCTTCTTAAGACCATCTGCCCAGGTAGAACTCACAGAGCCATGTGCTCAACTGGTAGGTATCCTTTGAAGACACAATTAATGATATTAGTGAACAGACTAGATTTTAAAAATTCCAATCCATAAATAAATCCTTTCTTTTTCCTCAGTGAAATGGATATGCATTTTAAAACCTAATACCCAAAAAAAAAAAGGAAAAGTGGGGGGAAGGGTGATCAAAAATCAGAATTTGTTAATACAACTCAAGCATGAACAAAGCTGTTACCAAGAATCTTCTAGCCTAATAAATATGATTCCAAGAACATGAATATTAAAAAGATTTCAAAAATAGAACACGTCAACAGACATGTACGATTTTTCATTTTCAAATACACACACCTTATCTATAAAAGACAAACAGTGACGTCTCTTTGCCTTCTCATGACGATTTTCATAATCTTTGATGAGGCTCTGTATTTTTGGCAAACTCTTAAAAGAAGCAGTTTCTAACTCCCAGGTTGCATGCTCGTAATCAAGACCACGCCACTTTACAAGCCACTCATGATGTTGTTTAGAAACAAAATCAGCATGCACCCAGTGAATCGCATCAAGTTCTTTTGGAGAGACAGCTAACCATTTGTGTAGCAGACGGTATGGCTCAGTCCACTCCTGCTTCCATTTTGTGCTCTGTAGAACAAAAAACTTTCTGAGTGAAGGAAATGGTAAATTCATAAAAGGAAATGAACTAATCAATATGTCACTGTTAGTCATTTATTCAGTCATCCAACAAAGGGAAGAGAAAACAATACCAAAAGAAAAACTCGAACCTGGTTTTTTCGGTTGAATTTTGCAACAAGTGAAGGAGCTTCAAGAAGAAGTTGGCTTTCTGGCACCCAACGATTGTGAATATGAGCAAGACCTTTGTATTTAACAAAAAATTGCTTCTCTTGCAATCCTAGACATGGATAATAACATATCAATAAATTATTATCATAAAATACGCAAACATTAACAATCATGACAAACAGTAGCCTAAAAGTGGGGCATTTATGAATTTAAGCAAATGCTTCACATCAAAATAAGTAATTATACAATATTTTGGCCATACCATTTTCATTTGCTAACTCTACTTCCTTAGCATCCCAGATTGATTCTACTCCCTCAGAAACTGAATGTACACCTAATTGTATCTTCTTCCTAACACAAGCACGACAATACCAAACTCCAAGGGGAACATCCTTCAAAGGAGGATCCAGACAAGAAAGGTGATAGCTTGTCTTACACCCCCTTCCATCACAGCACCTGCAATTGCATGCAAAAATAAATAAATAAATCACACACAAAACTCAAACAAAAAGAATATATACACATGGTAACAAACAAATTATAAGTGCTGAAAATCAAGGCAAATCACAACAGTCGAATATAACAAAAACATTGGAGGTGTTAGATTCGATAGCTAACAGCTCATTTGGAACAAATGAATTTCACAAAATTTCATTTTTAAAAAGTTTTATGTTTGGAACATTAAAAAATATTTTTCAATTCTACGAAATCAATTGAATGGAATTTAACATAACTGAACCAAATTCCATAAAAATAGGTGGAATTTTCAAATGAATTCCACAAAACTAACAAACCAAAATTTTATAGATAAAAATACTCTTTTTCTCATGCTCTCCTCTCTTTCCTCTTTCTCCCCTCTCTCTCATCTCTCCCTCCTCTCTCACTCTGTCTCTATCTCCTCTGTTCTTTTTTTTCTCTCTTTTTTCTTACCACACTCTCTCCTCTTTCTACTTTCTCTCCCTACATTTTCTCTCTTTACTTTTCTTTATTTGTTTTTCTTCCAACAAATTTTTTATTATATTTTATATATTAAATATTATAAAATATAATTATCTTTTAGTTGTTTTTTTTTTCTAATTATATTTATTATATTGAGGGTATTTTAAAAAATAAGAATAAAAACAATTTAATTATAGATTTGCTCGAAACACAAAATATATGAAATTCAATTGAATTCCTTATTTTAAATTGTATCTTTCCAAATATAAGAATTCATCTACTTGGAATTTATTTACAAACGAAAATTCCTCATTTATAATTTATTTGTTCTAAATAGACCATAAGTGATAGGTATAAGACCCAAAAACCTAATAGTAAAAACTTCACATAATGCACCATAAAATTTTCAAACAATATTAAGAGTTTAATTTTTAAAGATAGAAAAATCCTAAACAGTCAATTTGAATAACCATACATTTGAAATGAAGATGGATTTAAATTTATGCTTCAAGTGAAAAATCATAGAACTCCAATGTAAAGTCACATTAAAATACCCCTTCATTTTAAATCCTTTTCTATCAAATGGACCTTTAAATGCTTTTTGTTCTGAACTTCAAAAAATAGCTAGGAATTGTAGGTATCCTTCAGGGTCAATTTGGTTAACATTTGAAATGAAGATGATTTGGATTTGTGTTTCAAGTGAAAATCACTAACGTAATGTCATTCAAATAATCCTTCATTTTAAATCCTTGTCTATCCAAATGGAACTTTAAACATTTTGTTTTATCGTCCAAGAAAGTAAGCATTTATATATGAATAATTTGTTATGTTCCTGTGTAAGTTGCATATTTGTTAAATTAGAACAAGATCACTCGAATGTAAGAACACTAATAAATAATAAAAAAAAAAAATCTGAGGCCTTTGTCAATACACATTCATAGCAACTTCAGTAATTGATTTACCTAGCACTTTATAATCAATTGCAACTGATGATTGCAAACAGCTGATTGCAGCTGTTGAACCAAACATGCCCTACATTCAGAACAATACATGCTGCACATGCAATATGAAGCATATAAATTCCTAATTCATTAACTTATAATGTAGTCATAAAAGTTGCAATTGAAGCATGTTATTAACCCGTATCTCTGTCCATAAATTTTATGATAAATGTGAGAACAATCTAAGATGTTATTAACCAAACATGCCTTAACATTGGCGTAAGACTGCTACTAATATTTTGGTGTGTCAGGTTGTCAAATCCTAGGGATGAACACAATAAAATCATCATATCCTATAGGCACGTGCTTGTGATAGCCTCATTTATACTAATACTATAGAAACTAATATAGTGATGAGCATTTTTTACATTTCAGTCTTCATTCATGAACATCAATCTATTCACAGGATAAAAGCAACAACAATAGTAAGTGCAAAATCATACTTTCTATCATCAACTCAGACATTTTATATCCATATAGTTCACAATTAAAGCATACAAATGCAAAGTATACCTGTGGTTTAACTTCCCAGTTTCATCTATTACTAAGAGATATTTGCACTAAGAAGAAGAGTTACCCACAATAGCTTTCCACCGCGCTTGCAGATGAGACATGTATTTTGATCGCGAACTAGTTGAAAATCTACGGGAGACTCTTTACATTGCAAGTTGCTGCAGCGTTGCTCAGCAAGCCCTGTAGTAACACTCAATCCAATTTCCCTTCTATCCTAATGCAACACATCAGAACAATGACAATATTCTTAGCAAGATAACTAGTTCATCTAGGATAAATACAACAATATTCACATGTTCTCAAGATAAATGATGCAATATGATATGACCACCAACTTGCTTGAACTACTTAACCAAGCACCAGTAATATCAGAAATAGAAAGTGAGAAAGAAAGAGAGAGAGACCAATGATCCAACTAACAGAATTAAAGGTAAATCATGAAAAGAAACAACTAAAGCAGTTGCCTACAAATAATAAGTTCTCAAAGATAATGTTCTTCTAACATAGACCCTTTTAATTATGTAAATTAAATCCCATTTGAGCTTGAACACTAATCATATCACATGCAACTTGAATTCTAGATGGAGTTCAAAAGAAAGTAGAGCATATTATACCTATATATATATATATATACACAATAGAGTACAATAATAAACAGAGTACAGAAGAAAGAGAAACAGGAGATCTGGAGCCCAAAATGAAATAAAGATTCCAGAAACGTGCCAAATTAACTCCTCATAATCATTGAATTGAACTCATGAAGGTCCTATTATTTCATTCCTCACTGGCCCCAAACTAAAGAGATTGCACGTTCTGCCACCAATATGGCTTTTCCCCTTAGAATCAACCAGTCTGACTCCCTAAAATCTACTTGCTACATGCAGCACAAGCCAGTGGACCCCAATAGGTGAAAAGGCAACAATTTGTAGACAGGGATAGAAATGTCACCCTAGAGAAGGCTGTCAAACACAGCCATATCATAAAATGACAGCACTAGGACACAATATATGAACATGATGATACATTCATATAATACAAACGTTCATTATGTATACCTATTTTCTTATATTTCTATAAATTTCATATCCTGTCATACAACAGAGAGATTTTGAAAATTTCATGTTATTCAGCTCATGTAAGGTTTGAGTCACTTGATACTACAACTATTGTAGGATAGCATTGTAGGACAGCAAGGCAATTAAAAGTTTTTTGTCATTTTGAAAAGGCAAAAGTGAAGACATTTGGGCTCTAACACAGTTAGAGTTTTGGAACAACTTTTGAAATCACAAGAAAAACGGTTGCAATAAAAGAATGCACTATGGGAGAGAAAAAAATATATAAAGTAAAGAACTTAGGCACTTAAGGTCTTCAATAAAACTATCAAACTGTATTCATATTCCATAACCTGCTAATAAAAGAATGAGAATATTCAAATCCATCTAAGACACCTGAAACACAAGACATAATAAAAATATGGAAAGAACAAAAAAAAAAACACCAACCTCAGCTAAAGAGGTACCAAGAAAATCCTGGTTTAAATTTGTGTCGCCAGAGCACAGGCCTTGCCATTTTGAATCATTATTGACCCTGCAAAGCATGCAAATAAACTGAAAAAATTAAGTCAAATTGCTGTTAAATTACTATTGAATACTTAACTGTTTGTAATCCATATACACATTATTTCCCATATTAGTTTGTGAGCGGCTTCAATTTATGTGATGCTATCAGTTAGAGAGACCACTCAAGATCATGCCTAAGCTTTGCTCACAATAAGCGGACCATTTTACATGCTTGCACTTTTTTTAGAATAAAGCTGATAAAGAACCCCAGGGATGACGGGATAATATAGATTACATGCTTACTATAACAAGACCACAAATTTAGAATGCACTCATGCAGAGTGTAGCGATATGGTACCAATTTGATCCTGCTAGACAACCCATCACTGGTAGTTACAACGACTCTGCTTGTGCACCTGGAACTTAATTATATAATATACAATGCATAAACAGAAAACCCATAATGGAAAAGAGAGGCATTAACTTTTGGGATACAGCCACAAAAAAAGCCGCAATTCTCAGCCTCACTAACACTAAATTTCAATTTCATCGTTAAGCCTTTAGTATTTCTATATGCAGAAATTCATAATTACATGAATATAGTACTCATTGTATCTTATCAGTATAACAGGATTACATCCTATATGATTCAACAATGTTCTAGACATGGTCAACTAACAAGTTCCTAGTCCGAAAGTCGGTTGTTTGATTACTATTCATGAAAATACTACTCGAAGGAGGTTGCAATATACTACATCAGTCCACAAAATTCAATAAAAACAATGATATCTTCCAAGTTATCCTTTCATTCAGAATATGTGAGTGATTAAATAACAAAAACTAGTACTTCGTATCCAATACTAGTGGCCATTCTCCAGTATTTCTGTATCCTAGGAAGTTAAAAGCTGTGTAAACTATCTAATTAAACTGATTCTTGAATAGTCATCTCTTGAGGGTCAACACAAGGAGGTAAGCTGCAGATCAACAAATGATAGGGAAATGAAACTGGAAAGCATCACAAGCAACACAACTTTATTTAGTCGAAGCACAACTAAAGGAAGATGACTAGCTTGGACCAAGGAAGATGACTATCTGATATAAGAGACAGCGTCCTACTTCTTCTTCAAGTTTGTGTTTAACAGGTTATTTACACCTATTTTTTCCAAAAGCTGCAAGTTGCACCAGATTATTTAATCTTCAGCACGCTATCGCCAAAAGAAACAAAAACTACTAGATTAACTAATGTAAAACAGTACCTTTGCCTCTTAAAATCTGAAGCATAAGTCTCAGCAGATAAGTTTCCATGTGGAGAAGAAATGGTGCCATCAGTATCAGAGGTGCAAACATCTTTTCTTGTTGCCATTGCAGTAGGATCAGGATCCATGTCAACTGTGTATCTTTTTCTATTTGAAGATGTTTCCTTGTAAATGCTCTCCAACCGAGCATTTTTATCTTGCGCCCCTTTACTCAAAATAGGATTTACCAACTCAGGTTGCAAATTTTCCTTTGCTTTTTCAGCAACATCATTCAGCGCAGAATCACGACCCTTAGACTGATGAGCTTCTCCCATGAACTTGTGATTCTGGCTTGAGTAGGAAGACTCAATGCCAATA
This sequence comes from Aleurites moluccanus, assembly GCA_948193065.1. NCBI lineage: Eukaryota > Viridiplantae > Streptophyta > Magnoliopsida > Malpighiales > Euphorbiaceae > Aleurites > Aleurites moluccanus. The sequence goes on from CANXYC010510940.1 coordinate 27,701, forward strand.
TTATTTTCCAATATCTCATTGGCAGGTTTGCTTACACTGCAATTGGATTCTTCCAAAGTTCTTTCTGAATCTTTCCCGGCATAGACTTCTCTTTTTTCCTGCACCTTGCTTTGGCTACAGTGGCTTCCCCTATCAACATTCTTGGAAGCACCACCTTCAATATTGTTGCTACATTCCTGAGGTAACATATCCTCCTTGTTCTGCTCCTTGCAATGACCTAAAGAGAAACAAAAAACATATAATGATTATAGAATACTTGATCAGCATTGCTTTTATATAATACAATTCTTGTATATCTAACAACCACGTCAAAATCAACAGTTCAAGAAGTTGCTTTCATCCAGCTAGTGCCTCGAATTTGAAACACACACTCTCAAACAAAAAAGTTAAATTTAAAAAAAAAAAAAAAAAAAAGTGAGCTACCTGCAACTTTAACTTTCTTTGGTTGTTGCTTGAATAATGTTCTATAAACACGAGCATCAATTATCCCCCTTCCTCCCATCTGTTTCTCACTTTTGCTAACTTCATTAGTTTCAAGTGTCAATTGTTTTACACTCTTCTCCTTTTTTAGCTTTTTCTTCATAGCTGATAATGATAATCCCAAGCTTTTATTCGACTTTTTCGACTCAGAAGAAGAACTAGAAGATGAATGCTTCTTACCCCGCTCAGACCTTCTCAAAGGGCCCGTCGTAGGCGTACTACTTTGCTTCTCAACCCTCTCAGATTTTCTCTTAACTGGAGGAGTAGGAGGAGTTGGAGTTTGCTTCTCAAGTCGTTCAGACTTTCGAGTACTCGTAGGACTTGGACTTGGAATCACATTATTTTTCTTTGCTGGAGTTTCTCTACCTGACCTTTTCAGACCAGATGTTTCAGCACCTGCAGTAGTGGAGGGTTTGCCAGTGTGACTAGATCTACCATCACTTGTCATCCCGCCGATGTTACCTGAAACGCTAATCTACAATCTACACCCAAAACGCAATTTTTGGCGTTGCAATTCGTCAAATTTTGGAGTTAGTTCAATTTGCTGCAGAAGAAGAAGGAAAAAAAACATGAATTAACCAAGTATAAAAGCCTACATTGTCACAATAACTACATACACACACTTAAACCCACTAAAAATCCCTAATTTACTCTGAAATTAACACCAACTACATGTACATACAACCCAAAAAACCCTAATTCACGAACAATAACGCCCTGTTAAGTTGGATATTCGATTACGAAGCACAGGTTAATGCTAGAAAATTCTGACATACCTCAAAACTATAAATTTTCTTCGGGAAAATTACAGGTTTTAGAGAGTGATGTTAGGTCAGATTTTTAAGAAGAAATTGCCAACAATTTACCGGAACAGCGTATTGCTTCAATTTTAAATTAGAGTTCTTTTTCTTGGGAAAACAAAATGGTTAACACTCTTGAAAGCTAACTGGCTAAGTGGCATGCTGGCTCACGCAAGTTGGTCCTGTACATTTTGACCCTCTCAGGAAAATAACCAGAGAATATTTTGTAGAAACTCTTGCCTTGAAAACATAGTTTTGAAAATGTGATTTTAAAATATTTATCATATTTATTTTTTATTTTTATTTTTAAATTAATTATCTAAATATTTAAAAAATAATTTAATATTTTTTAAATTTCAAAATAATATTTTATATCTATTTTAAATAAATCCAAATATCGTCTATAATATGCAAGTTTGTTTTATTCTTTATTTTTCCTTTTAGGATAATTACTATAAAATTTATATATTTTATTATATTATAATAAAAAGTATCTGTATTTTTAAAATTATATTATAAAATTTATGTATTTTAGTTTCATTAAAATTTGGAATTATTTTTGTTAAAATTTTATTAAATTTATATAAAAAATCTATAATACCCTTCATTTTTTATTTTTATTTTTATTTAAATGCTATTAATTTCAATCACACGAAAACCAAACCACACCACCACCACCACCACCTTCACACATTAAAGAAAGATCGAAATGTGTCTTTATTGACTATAACTTTACAACTCTCATGAACAAAAGGAAAACTCTTTTTCTTTGAAAATATTTCTATTTCCCTATTTACACAAAAACCCATTTTTATTCTCTAATCCTAATTAATTCTTTACTCTTACCTAATTATCAAATCAACACAGTAATCCATTAGGCTCTGAACACCTCAGATCTATATTCACCCGAATCATTTTTTGGGCCTGTTTAATTAGTGGAATTTAGAGGTTATATGGTGAGTTTGGTTGCTGATGGATCTTGAGCTCGCGTCGATAGTTGAGGAGCGATGCTTGTTAGAGACAAAAGAAGGTATGTTCTCTAAGACATCACTGTGATGCTTGTTAGAGACAAAAGAAGATATGTTCTCTAAGACATCACCGTTTTCGCCCTTAATGCCTCCATACTTAACTATCTCATCTCCAATTTTCAAGTCACTTTCTCTTTTCATAATCCGAACGATAAAATCAACATCTACTACGACAAGCACGTCTACACCATTTACCGAAACTAACAAATCACTCTCCAATCAGCAATTTCACCAACTTAAACACATGTAGGCAAGGGAAGAGAAAAAATCAAGATGGGGAGGATAGAGAACATGACGAACCTTTAGGTAACCTTCTGCAAGAGGAGAAATGGACTGTTGAAGAAAGCTTATGAATCGTCAATCCTTTGTGATGTTGAGATTGCCCTCATTGTCTTCTCCAATTGTGTGTCGCCTCTATGAATACTCCAACAACAAGTAAATTAACTAAATTATTAATTAAGATTTTTATTCTTTCAAATTATAATTAATGAAATGGATTATATTTTCCATGATTATTTTGTGTGATTGTATATACAAGTTTTGCATTTGGGTTTGGTTAATGTGAAATAAAAAAAAAAAAAAAAAAAAAGAAGAAGATGTGTGGGTGGGTTTGGTTATTGTGAAATGAAAAAGAAAAACATTAAGTATTTTAACAGGAGTATTTTAAATATTTTCATTAAAAGTTGACTTTTGAGTCATTGACTGACGGAAAATGGGATAAAAATGAACGGAATAATTTCGTAGTCTAATAAAACCAAAATACATGGACTTTATAATATAATTGTGAAAATATATGAATTTTTTAATATAATATGACAAAATACATAAAATTATCCCCTTTTTATTAATTTTTCTAATTACTTAAATTTATATTCCCTCCATCCAAAAAAAATAAATTTATTTTTATTTTTAAAAAAATTAAGAAAAATGATTAATTTAATTAAAATAATAATTTTTATTTAATATTTTTTAGAAAAATGTTGTTATTAGGAGCAATAAAAAATATATCAATACAGATCAATAGATATTTATTTGTAATTTTAATAGTCCAAAAAAATAATTTTATTTTTATTTTTTAAAGCTTAAGAAAAATAATTAATTTAATTAAAATAATAATTTTTATTTAATATTTTTTGGAAGGACGCTGTCATTCGGATCAATAAAAAATATATCAATATAGATCAATAGGTATTTATTTGTAATTTTAAAAAAATTAGATATTAAATTTTTAAAAGGTTTGGGGAAATTTCCTCCTTTTTACGTGATAAGATTAATAGTGAGACTCATTATTAACCAACTAACAAGTTATTTAATTATTATGTTTAATATTTAATATTTTGACAAAAAAATTCATATCAACCATAAAATGAGGATTGAATTTTTTCTTTATTTTTTTAAATAATTTTCATAAATGATAAAATATTAATTTTTTCTTTAATTTTATTATTAATTAACAATAAAATCACTTAACAAGTAATCTAATTATTATATTTAATTATTGAATTATTCTTTAAATTTTTAAAGATTTTTAAAAAATAATAAAATATTATTTTTTTTATTTTTTAACAATAAAACCACCCAACAATTTATTTAATTATTATGTTTAATCACGGAATTTTTCATTAATTTTTTAAAATATTTTTAAAATATTTTTAAATATGATAAAATATTTATTTTTTCTTTAATTTTATTATTAATTAACAATAAAGAGTAAATCATCTAATACCATTAAATTTATATTCAAATCACTTAATTTTAATGTTTCATATATAAATTTAACTATTTGAATAATATATATCAATTAATAGATTAATTTATATATAAATAATTTAAATTTGATGTTTCATATACAAATTTAACTAATTGACTAATTTGTATCCAATTAAAAATTGATTAATCAATTAATTTATATTGAGATCATTTAAATTTGATGTTTCATGTACATATTTAACTATTTGACTAATTTATATCTAATTAATAATATATTGATCGATTAATTTATATTCAAATTATTTAAATTTGATGTTTCATATACAAGTTTAACTAATTGAATAATATATATCTAATTAATAACATATTAATCAATTAATTTATATCAAAATCATTTAAATTTTATATTTATGTATAAATTTAACTAATTGACTAATTTATATTCAACTAATAACATACTAATTAGTTAATTGATATTCAAATCATTTAAATTTGATGTTTCATGTATAAATTTAACTAATTGACTAATTTGTATCGAATTAATAACATATTAGTCAATCAATTTTATATCCAAATAACTTCTATTTGATGTTCTATGTGCAAATTTAACTAATTGACTAATTTGTATTTAATTAATAACATATTAATTAATTAATTTATAATTAAATCACTGAAATTTGATGTTTCATGCGCAAATTTTACTAATTGACTTATTTATATCCATAATAACATATTGATCGATTAATTTATATTCAGATCACTTAAATTTTATGTTTCATTTATAAATTTAACTAATTCACTCATTTCTATTTAATTTATAATATATTGATTGATTAATTTATATCAAAATCACTTAAATTTATGTTTAAGGTACAAATTTAATTAATTCACTAATTTATATCTAATTATTAACATATTGATCAATTAATTTATATCCAAATCACTTATATTTTATGTTTCATATACAAATTTAACTAACTAACTAATTTGTATCCAATTAATAATATATTGATTGATTAATTAATATTTAAATCACTTAAATTTTATGTTATATATATAATTTTAACTATTTCGTTAATTTTTATACAGTTAATAACATATTGATAAATTAATTTATATTCAAATCACTTAAATTTTATGTTACATGTACAAATTTAACTAATTTACTATTTTGTATCCAATTAATATCATATTGATTGATTAATTTTTATTCAAATCACTTAAATTTTATGTTACATGTACAAATTTAACTAATTTACTATTTTGTATCTAATTAATATCATATTGATTGATTAATTTTTATTCAAATCACTTAAATTTGATTTTTCATGTACAAATTTAACTAATTGACTACTTTGTATCTAATTAATAACATATTTATCGATTAGTTGGCCAAATTAATTAATTAGCTTGTTATATTTAATTAATTAGGGAGGTGGTGTTTAAATTTTCCTTGTTAATATAGAAGGGAAAATTCAATTTTCATTTTTGAATTTCAAATTATAAGTTGTTGGTTACAAGAGAGCCAATGGAAGAGGGAGAGATTTTAATTTGAATATTAATTGAAGATAGATGATGAAAATTGATTATTAATTGAAGAGAGAGTGAATCTTAAATTTTAATTGAAGAGAATGAAATTTGAATTTTATATCTAGAGATAATAAAAATTTCAAAATTTTTTAAAAATCAATGAAAATTACCAATTACCAATAATATCCTCAAAGTATTAATAATTTTTAATTAATTTATGTTGATTTAGATTAACTGATCGATCAATTATTTTCATTTCTACAAATATCTCTTCACTTATATTAATAAGTGCTTATTATTTTGAAAATAATTATTGTTTATTTTTTTAATACTAAGTATTAAAATCAATTACGTTTCATTATTGGCTAACGTGGCAGCAACTCAATCTTTTCATTTTTTATGAGGAATATGAAAAGACATATATGCATGTTTTGGTTAATAGTATAATAAAATTAATTAAAATTTTATTGAAAAAAATATGGTGCATTAATAGTGAAATATATTAAATAATGATATATTACTAAATTAACAAATTAATTACTCTTTAAAATAGAAAAGTCGCCTATAATTTGAGACTAATAAAAAAGGAGAGTGAGTTATCTTTTTCGAACATATATATATGTGTGTGTGTGTGTGTGTGTGTGTGTGTGTGTGTGTGTGTGTGTGTGTGCAACACTCTCTATTTGCTTTGTATGTTTATTGAATTGTATTGAAATTAAATTCTATTTTTCTGAATGATTTTGTTTTGTTGTAATGTTTGAATTTGATTTCTATTATGTTTTATCCTAAATTCTATTAGCATGGCCCGTTTAGAATGTTTGATGTGCAAATTGGAGGTTTAGAAATTCTAAGTTTGTTGAGTTTGAATTGATAATAGAAGTGAACTTAGTGGTTTCAAGGGTATTAAGGATTGTAGGGTTTATGAGTAAGCAGTATTTTCAGCTCAATATTGATAACCTTAAAGAAAAAATTTGAAAAAATGTTAAACATGAAAGTTATAGAGTTACGTATTATTTGTATGCTTGTAAAATAGTTTGTAAAATTCTTTTTGAGTGAGGAGATATTATTCCTCAACTGGGACTAAATCAGTTCACAACTTTTACAAATAATTTGATGTTATTCTTTGTTTTTTAGAATCTTAGAAGCTAATAGTATAAATATAAAAAATATTCATATATGTCTTAGCTAGATGCCTATAAATTTGCGAGTTAATTGGATATTTGTAACTCTAGGGCGAGGTAGTTAAATTAGACCTACCCAGATGGACCTTATAAAGAAGCAAGGCAAATTTGAAAAATTCACCATAAATTATATAGTCTGCCTTTTGGGCTGAATTTTGGATATGTTTAAGTCTTATATGTCTAGTTTTTTTTAGAAAAATAAGTGAACCATTTGGATTTTTGTAACTCAAAGGAAAAGATGTTTAGTGCGAATTGTCGAAGAAAGTATTTAACTCAGCAATAACAACTAAAGGCGAATTTGGAAAATTTGCCATAAATCGTATACTTAATCTTTTGGTCTGAATTTTGGATATATTTAATCCTCAGATGTCTATTTTAAATAAGAGCAATAATCAAACCATTTGGAGTTTTTTAGCTTAAAGGCAAAGATGTTTAGTGTGAACAGTCGAAGCTGGTCTTCAACTAGACAATAACAACTGTGAGTGAAATTGAAAATTTCGCCATAAATTATATACTTTGTATTTTGGTCTAAATTTTTGAAATGTTGAAGTGTCAGATATCAAGTTTAAGTAAAAAAAAAAAAGAAAATAATCATTTGGAATTCTATAACTCAAGGGCAAAGTAGTTTAGTGTGAGTTGCCGAGGAAAGTTTTTTAGCTTTGCAATAGTAGTATCACAAAGAATCAGACTGAAATTTGGTAATTTACCATAAATAGTGTTGTTTGCCTTTTTTGCTTAATTTTTGATATATTGTAGTCCTATATGTCTAATTTACGTGAGAAGAAACAACGAACCATTTGGACATTTATAGTTCAAGATAAAGCTAATTTAGTGTGTTGCTAGGTCACATTTTCAATAATAGTAGCGTAAATAGTACTTCATAAATCTATAAAATATTTGAGGTAGAACCTCATTTTCTTTAGGTATAATAATGATTATGATTGTGGTTGAGAATGGTTATAGATGTTATTATGTTGTTTGCCACATGTTATGTTTAGGGGTTCTATGGGTATTTGGTGGCCTTAAACCTACCCATACCATAGGACTATTGCATCTCTAGTTTTGGAATGTGAAAAAGATGGTATTAGAGCTTAGGTTTGTAGTTATAGTTAATCTATGGCAATGAGTCTGATAAGGGAAATTATGGAGCATAGGATCTAGTCTCGTTAATATTATGTTATCTCTTGTTATAAATTTGCGTTTTCGTCTAACCTAAATCTGAATTGTTTGTTTCTGTTATCAGTTCTGATATGCCTCCTAGACAAGGTCGTGGTAGAGGCAGAGGACGTGGTCATCCTAGGAGTGATTTTCCTTCTAAGGCCAGTTCTGTTGGCCAAATGGGAGACAATGAGGTTCCTCCAGTACCTCTATTGGATATGGCTTAGAGATTTGAGCGGTTGAAACGAAATTATGAGATGATAGCTAAGTATATTGCCCAGTAAAGGCAATAAGCTCTTCCAGTACATGAGGCTCTAGCTCCACCACCACTTGTAATATCGGTAGCTACTTCAGTTGCTCTTCCTCAGCTACCTTTGATTCCGCAGGTCGAAGAGGTATCTTTTGAGAAATTTTTTAAGTTTAAGCCAACGGAATACAAGGATGAAGTAAACCTTACTGAGTTCTTGGAAGAAGTGAAAGATAAAGCACAAATTCTGAGAGTTTCATATAGGAGAGCAGTGGGGTTTGCGAATCACCTTATGAAGGGCAATGCCTGTGACTGGTTTAAGAGAAGTATTTCTGGTTTGCTCAGAGGTAACGAGGATATTACTTGGGCTCATTTTAGAGAGTTTATGTTGAAGGAATTTCTTCCTGAATCAGATAGAGAGGCTAGAGTCTTGGACTTTGAGAGGCAAGTGCAGACTCCTAATATGTCTGTAGTGTACTAAGAGGTTCAACAATTTGAGTAAGTTTGCTCCTACTCTAGTACCTGATGAGGCAGCAGGGATCCATCGGTTCAAGAGGGGATTGTGGACCCCATTGTTTAAGATTTTATCAGTCTAGGAGTTTGATTTATAGAGAATAGAGAAATGGAAGCAAGGTCTGCTAGATAGCAAAAAAAGAAGGCAAAGATAGGAAATTTATCCCAATTTGGTAAGGATGAGAGTGGTGTGAAGAATATAGGAGTTTCTCTTCAGGTTGCACCACAGGTACGTATTAGGAGTTAGTCAGATATATCCCAACCATGGCATAATGTTTCCAGACCTACTACACAAATGAGTTATGATATTGCCAATTATTCAGCTTTTAGAGATTTGGTTACTCTTTGTCCCACATAAGGGAAGAAGTATTCTGGGCAATACTATAGGAAGACAGGTGTTTGTTTTAGATGTGGTCAGCTTGGTCATTTTATAAAAGATTTCCCCTAGGCTTCTTATATTAATAGGCCTCAGACATTCCAGTTTACAATTCAGATGGATAGGGGAGAAGGTAGTGGTATTCAGTTTGGAATAGGAGGTATGGCTCGAGGTGAGGATGCTGGTAAGGGTTCTGGTCAGATAGTGGGTCAGACTACAGGATAAACACTTATGGATAGAGGCAGAGGCAAAATGTCACACCCCAACTCCAGTGGTGCGACGGTCCTAGGGCAAGGGTAGGCTTAAGGCCACCATAAACCAGTAAAACTCCCATATTCTGAATCTTACATACAATCATATTATAAATTCAAATCATACTATGACATATCAGAATCCATTTAAGCATAAATCGTTTCTTTACTATATCATTCCATATCTTTCTCTTGTTCCTTAATGATCTAAATAAGACATCTCTCATCAAAGAGTAACAAGAGTATCCAAAGGATAACATTCATACATCAATATTCTATCATTCCCAAAAGACTAACTACGGAGCTCTAGAAAGTACTCCAATACATATTATATCACAATACCATTAATAGATATACAAAGTATCTCAAAAGAATAATTGCAATAAAGCTTCTTCGAGAAAATAAGTCAAGAAGCTTGATCTTCTCTGCTAGCTCCCTCACGAGCTAAACTATCACCTGAAATCCACAGAAGAGGAGTGAGCCTTCAACTCAGTAAGATATGAACATGTAGTGGAAAGGAGTGCATATACATACTTATATCAATGCAAAA
>CANXYC010510941.1:0-22992 GCA_948193065.1 Aleurites moluccanus
TGTAGTATGAGATGAATAAGGGAATAGAAGTGTTGATTGTGCAGGTTGTGTTATTGTGAATATGAAGAGAGGGATTTGAATCCTGGGATAGATTGTAGAAGTAGGGAAGTTATGGCGAATTTTCTGTAGAAATACAGAATAGGATTCTACGGGTTTAGGTGGCCTTATGCCTTCCCCAAACCCTAGAACCGTCACATTTCCTAAAATTGGGATGTGACACAAACAAAGCTATTTTTATACATAATAATATATTTATAACTCACCTTAACACTTGGTTGAATTAAAAATACCTTAGGATTATCAAATTTAAATTTATTCCAACTTGCCCTTCATCACCATCATCATCATTCTTTCTTTGATTTCTTGTTTCTATAATATAAATTTAACATATTTTAGACTAATTTTAATATGGAAAATCATAATCTAAGCTTAGTTTGAATTAAATACTTCTATATCAAATTCTATGTTTTGGCATAAATACTAACTCAAGCTCAAATCAATCTATAGCCTAATATATGCTTTTATTTACTTAAATAATCATCTAATACTATTATACTAATCATATTTAATGAAAAATAAACAAGTTTAGATCATTTACCTAAAATTTCTTCAATTTTCTAACTTTGCTACCTTTGATAGTTTTGATTTTTCTTTAGGTTTTTAGTGATAATTCTTATAGCTATTAGGTGTTTTTGGTTTAGAAATGATGTAGGATTAATTAGATTTTAATTTGGATGTAATTTGATGGTTGAATTTTTAGTTAAAAATGAAGAAAATGGAAGTAAGAAAGGGAAATGGTAGTTTCAGCCATATAAAGAGAAAAGAAGAAGTTTTGGAGTTTTGTGGAATTTTATAGAATTATAAGATATTTATTAAGTTTTGGTAATTGCACTTTATCCCCTCAACTTTTATTATTTACAAATCGACTCCAAAAGTTTTAATATTTATATTTTGGCCTCAAAACTCATTTTTGATACTACTAATTTATATTAATTATTTGTCATGGAAATTTTAGGGCACATAATTAATTTAGTGAAATTTTATGTTAAATTAAGTATTTTAGGCATAAAATTTAAAATTCAGATACTAAACTGTTATTTTTACGTCTAACTGTCTAATTAAATATGATAAAGCCAATTATATTAATTATAGGGTCTTATTGTGAATATTGAAAAATTCGGGGTATTACATTCTACCCCATTTAATAAAATTCGTCCTCAAATTTTAATTGACATACCTTACTCATAAAACAGCTGGGGATATCGAGTATGCATATCATATTCGTTTTCCCACGTACATTCTTCGATCTAATGATTCATCCATAGAACTTTAACCATCGGTATCGTCTTATTCTTAAGCTGCCTAACCTGTCGATCCATTATTTTGATTGGTGTCTCTTCATAAGTTAGGTTTTCATCTACTTCAATGGTCTGTGGTTGAAGCACATACGATCGATTTGAAACATATTTGCGAAGCATATATATGTGAAAGACTTGATGCACATGACTGAGTTGTGGTGGAAGTGCCAGTCGGTAAGAAACATTGCCAACTCTATCCAAAATCTCAAATGGCCTAATGTAACATGGTGATAGCTTCCCATTTTTGTCGAATCGCATCACGCCCTTCATTAGTGAGATTTTGAGAAATATATGATCAACACTGCAAATTGAACGTCTTTGCGCTTCGAATCTGCGTAACTTTTATGTCGACTAAATATTGTCTTCATTCTTTCTTTAATAACAGGAACTTTTTCCACAATTTTCTTAATCAATTTTGGCTCTTCCAAATGTTTTTCCACTGGCTCAATTCAATAAATTGGTGATCTGCATTTTCTACCATATAATACCTCGTGCGGTGTCATACAAATAGATGAATGACAGCTATTATTGTAAGCAAATTCAATCAATGGTAAATATCGATCCCAATTACCTCAAAAATCAGGGACACATAGTCGTAGCATTTCGTCTAGTGTCTGAATAGTACGCTTCGTCTATCCGTCAGTCTGTGGATCTTGATCTTGTGCTACCTTAATTTCTTTAATCAACAGTGGTTTGATTACAAATTGGGCTACCAAAGCCTAGTTCCGATCCTGGGTACTTATCTCCAATTTAACTCCCATGTCTAACAATTCTTGCATTTCTTTTATCAACGGTCTCTGTGAACTAACAATGTGACCCAAGCTTCCTATTGACTTTCTACTCAGTGCATCAGCTACCACATTAACTTTACCTGGGTGATACAGGATCTGATAGTCATAATCTTTTAACAATTCAACCCATCTTCGCTGCTGCAAATTTAGATCTTCCTGCTGAAGGATATATTGTAAACTTTTATGGTATGTTTATATATCACATTTCTCCCCATATAGATAATGTCTCCATATCTTCAATGCAAATACCACAGCTGCCATCTCCAAAGCATGGGTTGGATAATTTTGCTCATGTTTCTTCAACTATCGCGAAGCATATGCAATTACTCGACCATTCTGCAGTAGTACACACCCCAAACCAACTCTAGATGCATCACAATACACAGAGAAACCTCCAGTCCTTGATGGTAATGCTAACATAGGTGCATAAGTGAGACAATTCTTTAATGTCTGAAAGCTCTTCTCACATTCATTCGTCCACATAAATTTTTCTTGCTTCCGTGTCAATTTGGTCAGTGGAGCTGCTATTTTGGAGAAATCTTTAACAAATCTCTTGTAATATTCAGCCATACCCAGAAAACTTCGAACCTCTGTAATATTAGTAGGTCGTGACCAATCTGCAACTGATTCTACTTTCTTTAAATCCACCTTAATTCCATCTTTACTCATCACATGTCCAACGAAACATACCTTTGTGAGCCAAAATTCACACTTCGATAATTTAGCAAATAATTTGTGTTCCCGTAATGTCTGAAGCATGATCCGCAAATGCTCATCATGCTCCTCTTTACTTTTAGAATAAACAAGTATGTCATAAATAAATATAATGACAAACTTGTCCAAATAAGGCTTAAACACCCGATTCATCAAATCCATAAATGCAGCAAGGGCGTTGGTAAATCCAAATGGTAGCACCAGGAACATGTAATGACCATATCGGGTCCGAAATGCAGCCTTTGGCACATCCTATCTCCAGATTCTTAACTGGTGATACCCCAATCAAAGGTCAATTTTAGAAAAATAATAAGCACCTTGCAACTGATCAAATAGATTATCTAACAAATATTTATTCTTGACAGTCACTTTATTTAACTACCGGTAGTCGATACACATCCGTAGTGACCTATCTTTCTTCGTCACAAATAATATTGGTGCACCCCAGGGTAAACTAATCGGACTAATAAACCCCTTATCCAACAATTCTTATAATTGCACCTTTAATTCTTTCAACTCTAAAGGAGCCATTCTGTAGGGAGTATCGATATAGGATCTGTACCTAGACAAACATCTATTTCAAACTCTATCTCCCTTTCTGGCAGTAGCCCAGACAAGTCTTCAAGAAAAATATCAGGGAACTCATTAACTATTGGGATTTGATCTATCCCCTTAGAAATTACATTGGTATCCATCACACTAGCCAAGTACGCCATTCAACCCTTTCGTAGAAGTCGTTGTGCTCCGATAACTAATATTAATTTGGTTGGAGTATCAAATTTGTCACCCTGATACACAAATTTATCTTGTTCCTCCGGTTGAAATTCTATCATCTTTTTATAACAGTCAATAACTGCATGGTGATCTGTTAACCAGTCCATACCCAGAATCACATCAAGTTCCAGCACTGGTAATTCAACAAGGTCTACCAATAATTTTCTACCATCAATTTCAACTTCGCACCCCTTATACACATACTGCACATTCGTACTCTCACCCATAGAAGTAGTTATTTCTAAGGATACATGAATTAATTGTTTCTCTTTACCTAATTTATTAGCAAAATATGGTGAAACAAATGAGTGTGTAGCATCATAGTCAAATAATACTTATGTCAAAACATGTTGAATAGAAACCATACCTATCACCATAGTGTTTGACTTTTGTGCTTCTTATGGATTCACTGCAAACACCATGCCCTGTCCTCATCCTGCTGAAGCCTAATTAGTACTCTGACTCTAACCTTGCCCTCTGCCTCTACCTCCTGATCCTCTGTTCTAGTTTCGACCCATCTGTACTATTGTTTGAGAAGCAGCAATGGTAATTGTTCTGCCACCCCACATAGGACAATTTATGATAAAATGGCCCTGCTGGCCACATTCAAGATAAGCACCCGTCTGTAGTATGCACTCTCCACTGTGTCTTCTACCACATATGGCACATATTGGTATATTTGATGTTGGTGGTGCATATCTCCGAGTACCACGAGTAAATCCCGATGCAGTAGAGTCAACAATGTTCCTATTATGTCCCCATCTCTGTCCCCCCAATAGGTTGACTCTGACTGGGTCTAACTCCTACTTCTGCTGGTCTAGACTGAGAATTGCCTTCTCCCTTCCTTTGCTATCTGTCTATTCTAGTTTTCCTTAGTTGTTCCCTTTCTTCTTTATATCTTGTTTCAATATGTATTGCCTTGTCAATTAATTTTGTCAGTGAAGTAAACTCCACAACAACCAATGCACTGTGAAGACAAGCATGTAACCCACGCTAGAATCTATCAATCAAATTTGCTTCAGTGGTGCAATTTTGATGGAATATTTACTCAACCAGATAAACTCATCAGCATACTTTAATACGCTCATTTTCCTCTGTCTCAGTTACTCAAACTAAATTAATCTACTGCTCCGTACCCCCTCAGTCAAAAATTCATCTATTAATGCCATCCAGAATTGTTCCTATGTTAGGGGTGCATCACTATATAATTGATTCTCAATATGAGTGACAAACCATCACCAAGCATTTTATTTAAGCAACAAACTCACCAACTCTATAACTCTAGTATTCGAGCAGGGTAGTTTACTAACCACTTTTTCTACCTACTCCAAGAAATCACTTGGGTCTTCAGTTGACTTTCCCTTATACTCAGGCAACCCCAACTTTAAACAATTAAACATAGTCACACCTCCTTCATCAATAACCCATCGCCCCTCTAAACTAGGTGTTGGTTCCATCGGTGCAACTACAAGTTGAACAGGTGGAGGTACTGCTGCAGGTGGAGGAATGTGTACTGGTGGGGGTTCCAGTCTGGCTTTTCTTAGCACTTCATTTTCCCTTCTCAAAGCTTGAATTTCCCTCAATAATATTTCTACATTTCCTTCCCTTATTGGTTCTGCTATTTCTGGTTCTTGTACTCGACTTCTTACTTGAGGTGGTTCTCCTACTTCTTCTCGTAACAAGGACTTATTAGAAGCTATCTCAGGTTCTTCTCTAGGCATTTCTACTCTTCCTCTACCCCCTTCCCGAATCTCTGCTATGGGGTCTACCTCTGGGCATCATCTTTAATCACTATAAGAAAAAGCATAAAAATTATCACGTAACGGATAACGCAGAATAAACACATATATAACGAATCCTGCAAATGACGAAATGGAAACCCTATGCTCCATGGTTTTACCTATATACTAATAGTACTTGCTTATACTTATAAACCTAAGCTCCGATACCACATTTGTCACGTCCCAAAAATAAAATATGACAGTCCTAAAGTGTGAGACCTGCCTGCACTACCAATACCCATAGAACTTTACTATTATCTCATCAACCACCAATTCTCACAAATCAATCCAACATCAAATTCAATACAAATTTCTCATATCACAACCCATCATCAAACATTTAATTATAAAATCCAAAACTTATTAATTAATTAATTTACATTATTTAACTACATAATATACATATAAACTACTAATTAATCTAGTTTAACCATGGAGCTACTAAGAATCACAAAAGTAATGAAGTATATAAATTATTTATATGACAAAAGAAACTTGGTTCCTCTATAGAAGAAGGAAGTCTCAGGAACCGTTACTGACTACTCCTGACCTGAAAAATATTAAACCATTAAAGGGATGAGTTTTACAACTCAGTGAGTTATAAATATACTATTGTGCAATAAGGTTAGGTAAGGATAAAATAATCTACCAAATGCTTACACACAAAGTAATAGGTAATAAGTGATCAATTAAGAAAAATAAGGTCACATAAATCAAAGAATAGGCTTAATGAATAGGAAATAAAAACATAGCAGATATAGGGTCTCGTACTCGTGTAAATCTCATTAACTAAATTTTAAGTAGCTTAAACTCGTAAAATGACATAAGGCTGATCAAATGTTATAGCTTAACCCTTCCAAGCTTGGGTTAATAAATTAATTAATGTGTACATTGCCGATGGTTCTCACCCACTACCCTATCGGAAGAAAGTTTTATCATGTTATTGAGTAATCAATATAAGGTGGTTTAATGGTACATAAGGGTTTACATACGACTTCATTAATACAAGAAAAATCATGTCATTTTCAAGTAATATATCAATGAATATAATAATCACAATACAACAATGTTCAAAAAAGAATATTCACATAGAAATGTATCAAAGTCCTTTACTTTAAGTCACATTTTATCATCATTGAAACCAACATATCAAATGATAATAGATTTAAGGTTAAACACTTGATGGATTGAAAGTTGGTTTCACTGGGGCATTTCATCGAATACATTGTGGGCATGAGTTTAACAAGCAATAAATAGAGTTTGGTTCAATATTGACTAAGCCAAATTTGTTAAACAATAATTACACAATCTCAACAAGGTAATGTGGTAGCAAACTCATTCAACAAATAGGAGAAATAAGCTAAACAAAGGCAAAAATAAAGCAATAAAATTCAAGGAAAATGGCTCACCATGGTTCGGCCAACAAGGGGAAGCAAGGGGAAAATTTTCATAATTTCAAACAAAACAATTTTTATTCATAATAATATATTTATAACTCATCTCAATACTTGATCGAATTAAAAACTCTTTATAATCATCAAAATTTAATTTATTCCTACTTGCCCTTCATCACTATCATCATCATTCTTTCTTTCATTTATTATTTATACAATATAAATTTATCATATTTTAGACTAATTTTAATATGAAAAATCATAATCTAAGTTTAGTTTGAATTAAACACTTCCATATCAAATTTTAGGTTTTGGCATAAAAACTAACTCAATCTCAAATCAACCTATAGCCTAATGTATGCTTCTATTTACCTAAATAATCATCTAATACTATCATACTAATTATATTTAAGAAAAAGAAACAAGTTTAGATCATTTACCTCAAATTTCTTCAATTTCCCAACTTTGCTACCTTTGATAGTTTTGATTTTTCTTTAGGTTTTTAGTGATAATTCTTATAGCTATTTGGTGTTTTTGGTTTAGAAATGATGTAGGATTAATTAGGTTTTAATTTGGATGTAATTTGATGGTTGATTTTTGGTTAAAAATGAAGAAAATGGAAGTAAGAAAGGGAAATGGTAGTTTCGGCCATATAAAGAGAAAGGAAGAACAAGTTTTGGAGTTTCGTAGAATTTTATAGAATTAGAAGACATTTATTAAGTTTTGGTAATTTCACTTTAACCCTTCAACTTTATTATTTACAAATCGACCCCAAAAGTTTTAATATTTACACTTTGACCTTAAAACTCATTTTAGATATTACTAATTTTCATAATTTATTTGTCATGTAAATTTTAAGACACATAATTAATTTGGTGAAATTCTATGTTAAATTAGGTATTTTAGGCATAAAATTTGAAATTCATGTACTAAACTGTTATTTTTACATCTAACTATCTAATTAAATACTATAAAATCAATTATATTAAGGGTAAAATACTATTTAGTCCTTAAGATTTAGTAAAATTAATACTTGGATCACTGCATTTTCAGAAAGTAGCTGTTGAGTCCCTAATGTTTGATTCCGTTACAACAATTGGTCCTTCTATCTATTTGACCGTTAAATATCATTAAAAAAACTAAAATACCCCTAATTTTTCGTCAAATTTTCTTTTTCATGTCATTCCATTAAAACCTACCTCAAATTTTCTTCACAATCAAATCTTCATTTCTCCACATAATTTTACTAATCACAACACCCGCACACAAGTTTTACTTCCTTTAATTTCAACAAATCCAAAATTTACACAATTAATTAATTTATTAATTAAGTACAAAAAAAGAAAAAATATTACAGTATAAAGAAAAAACAAGAAAATATATGAATATGAGTTTTTTACGAAGGAAAATGGGAAGAAAATGAAACAAAATGAAGGAAAATAGGAAGAAAATGAAGGAAAAAAAAAATAAAGGTTGAAGATGAAGGTATTTTGGAAAAATAATTTATTTTAATTTATTTTTTATTTAATTTTTAATTTTTTTTAACATAAAATTTAAAAAAATCGACGGAATGACTAATTGTTATGACAGAATCAAATGTGAGGGACCCAATAATTACTTTCTAAAAATGCAGAGATCCAAATATTAATTTCGTTAAATATCATGGACTAAATAGTATTTTACCCTTATATTAATAATAGGGTCTTATTTGTGAATACTGAAAAATTTGGGATGTTACATTTGGACCGCATAAAATGAATAGCCTCTTGAATAGCCTCTTGAATAATAACGATGTTATCTGTAATTTTTCTCCCTATAACAAAACTAGTTTGATTGGCACTTATCAACCTATTCAATAGAGGTTTAATTTTGTTTGTAATCAGCTTATTAAGGATTTTATAGATCATATTACAAAAACTAATCGAGCGAAATTGGAAAATCTCTTCCAGACTGTCTACTTTTTAAATAAGCATAATTAATGTTTTATTGATCTTAGAATTAAGAGTTCCTCCATAAAAAAAAATTTTACAAATCATGAGGCAAACTGAAGGACCTACCACCTCCCACTACCTTTGAAAAAACAAAGTATGAAATCCATCCTCCCCTGGAGCTTTATTCAGGTCCATTTTCAAAAAAAAAAAAAAAAAAAGAAGCTCTTCTTATCTCCTCATCCCTAATCAAACCTTCTAACATAAAGAGATTAGTGGTTGTTAGACTAGGAAACTTATTGCGAATAACATATTCAGTTTGGTTAGGATGATCCAGCATAAAAAAAAAAAAAAAAAAAAAAAGTTTTAAAATACTCTAATTCCATCAATTCTAATTGTTGGTTAACCATC
This sequence comes from Aleurites moluccanus, assembly GCA_948193065.1. NCBI lineage: Eukaryota > Viridiplantae > Streptophyta > Magnoliopsida > Malpighiales > Euphorbiaceae > Aleurites > Aleurites moluccanus. Next base: position 9,152 of record CANXYC010510941.1, read on the forward strand.
ACCTAATGGCCCATTTTATCTTTAAGCATTCCATGGTGTGCTACTTCCTTTTCATCACAGATTGGGCATGAAAGTAGGAAGTGTTAGGATCCCCCCCATATGATCCATTTATCTCAAGACTTTTGATACCAATAAATCTACTCCTAGGATAAAATAATTTACTCTGCTTTAAGCTTTTTATCCAACTTTAGTAAATTCTGAGAAACTTTCTTATCTAGACCTCTTTGAACCTCTTCTAATATAGCAAGAATTTCTCATCTTCCTCTAAAGAATGTTATCAAAGCATGATTGATTCCATTTCATCAAATTCTCATATAACAGTCTCAGCTTTTCTTCAATGTTCCCACCCGCCGCCTAGGAATCCTTAACAACCTGCTCGAAAAAACTACAAAGCATTTAAGGACCCATAAACTGAAATTGTTTTCTTTGGGAAGAAAAGCGACCTTCAATAAGTCTAATAAGAAGGGGTCTATGGTCAGACTAAATTCGGGCAAGATGATTAATAGAAACATTTTGATAATTTAGTTGCAATTCAAAATTGCAAATGATCCTATCTAATCTCTCCTACAGACCACTTCTTGCCCAAGTAAAATTTGGTCCACTAAAACCCAGTCAATCATCTCATTATCCTCAAATCATTTCTTAAATAACCTATAAGTCACATCTTTACTGCTTCTTCCTCAAGTCTTCTCATTATAGTATAAAATAATATTAAAATCAGCTGTCGAGAACCAAGGTTCCCTCGTCCCTTCACAAATACATAGCAAACTTTTCCAAAAGTCCTTCATAAAGGTAGGATTAGGACTATTGTAGATAATAGTAAACCAAACAAGTTGATTCTTCTTGCCTAAAATCTTCATATTGATGAATTGCTTGTGATTTTCTTGCACTTCTAGCTTCAAATCATCCTTTCATAAGATCCAAATTGCACCAGAAAATCCATTGGCTTCTACTCGGTGCGAATTAGCAAACCTAATATTCCTATAACCTTATTCGCATGAGAATTATTGAATTTAGTCTCCATCAGAACTAAAAAAAAATTAATTTTATGAAATGAAATAAACTCCTTCAATACTCTTAAAAAGCCTTGCCATAAGCTCCCTGATAATTCCATACTAACATAGAAAATCCACATTGATGACGCAGGCAAACAATAACAGAACCCTTTAATCCTCCAAAAAAGGATCCCTATGATCCTTCTTAGAAAATACGGACTCATCATCTAAGCCCAAATTATTGCCTACAGTATCTTCATTATTCTCTAAAGCTTGATGATCCTTGTCAATATCAATAGCTTCAACTATTTCCTTGATAGCCATATTAGTGGCAACTAAATGAGAAGGATTAGGCCTTCTCTTCACTTTTGACTTCTTCTTCTTTATAGGAATAACAAAAGGTTTTTTCTAATCAGAGGGTTTCTTCATTAAGTTAGCCAAAGGAGCAGTCCCAACTTCCTTCAAAGGGAATGAAGAAGGAACTACTTCCTTCATGCTACAAACCACTTGGCGAATGGGGGAAGAATTATCAACAATCATGATTGTTGTGTGCTTTGATTTGTCCAACATAGTTGTTGTTAACTTGTGCTAAACAAGAGCCACACTATCCAATGAGGATTACCAATTACCTTAAAAGGCCCAGCCTCCGAAATGGTACTAGTCTTTGGATCTAACAAATTGTTGGGGCTTTTCCTTTTGATAATAAGCCTGCATGTTGTCAACTCTGCCAACGTTTGGTCATATGAGGATTTACCCCTGCCATATCAATATTTAACAGTTGTGGCATGATCTCGTTTCTCCAGATTAGCCTTATTAGGACTTCCAAATCATCCTCCCCAAGGATTGGAATCTACTACCTTGACGATTAACCCTTTGCAATCTCCTCGAAATCATCTCCTGCTTGTCACTATCCTTTTTTGGACCATGTCAGAGCCCTTGACGGGACGTGCATCCATTCCCTAAATAGATGCTCCCCTCTTGTTGCTGCTTTGGTTTTCTACCTTGCATTTCCTCCTGTTTGTTGATTCAACAATTGGTCAGTAGTTTCTTGATTATTGGCAGCTATGGCATTACTTACCTTAGAGCACATATAACTATTATGGCCAAACCGTCCATAAACAAAACAAATTTTAGGATATTCTCATAAACAACCTTTTGGATGCATTCATCAATTTGAAATTTAGACAAAAGAAGTTTAGTTAGGTCTAAATCAACAATCACTCTTGTGAAGTTTCCCCGATCATTTTTCTCCATGTTATAGTCAATTCAACTAATTTGCTAATAACCCCTGCTATAGCTCGTAGCACTGTCTTGTTATACAAATGCAAAGGACTGGAGTTGTTCTCGATCCGGCCATGTGAATATAAAATAATCCATTTTTGGTGGCATACCATGAAATCTTATCCATGCTACAATGGAAACGTACTGAAATTTGGACTCCAAGGCTAAATTGTTAAGTAATGGCCAAGAACAAGCCATGGACCATCCAACAAAACATGATGATAATCAGATTTCATGTCAAACTTAATAAGAAATAACTCATTCTCTAAATTAATCACTTTAAAATTTCCTTTGGGTTTCCACAGTGCTTGAATCATGGAACAAAGCATTTTGTACCCTATAGGTCTGCTTAATAGTCTTACTACTACAGCCGTATGCCAAGGCTTAGTTATTCTATTTCTAAGTTCATCAAATATATTTATGACTTTGATGTTTGAACTGTGATCAACATAAACTCCCTCCAAGCTAGTCATATGTATATCAATTCCCTTGCTCTCATCCTCTCTGCCCTTGCTTCCATCCTCCTTCTCCCTATCATCTGAACATGTTTCTTCATTATTAGTATCACTAGCCACCCATCAAAATCACTGCCACCATCTCCTATATTCGACTCATCTTTTATACCCATCGTTTCATCTTACTCCTAATTTTGAAGGAATTTGTCCTTGTATGAAGTCTGGTCAACTCTTATTTTCCCTTCAAACAAACTCCCATTCCCAGAACTCCATTGACCTTTTCGTATTTTCACTTTCTTTTGAGTCCGATCATCCTTGAAGACGATGGAGTCTCCTTTTGCAGTGGAACACCTAGAGAGAGCATGGAGAAACACAATTTATTAATAATTTTTTTTCAAAAAATAAATTTTTTTACCTTAACTATCAGTAATTAATCGTCAATAACTAATCACTAAATTAAACAGATCCTAAATAAATTAAGTTAATTATTGAAAATCGAAAAGTTATAAGCTAAACTAAATATTCACTTTGTTAATTTACATGATAATAAATTTTTATAGGTAATGATATATTGTTGATCATTAAAATAATAAATAAATAAATAAATTATTATTTAATTTTTTAAATTTAACTTAATTAATGATATTGTCCTCCTTTTTTAAAAAGTATTTTAATAGTTTTTTATTTTCGTTTTTGTTAATATTTTAATTTTTCTATCTAAAATTTCGTTATATATATATATATATATATATATATATATATTTGTCTAAATTTTCCATATCTACAAAATGTTCGTTTCAGCACCTCTGTGACGCATTACCATTTGAGAATTTAAAAGGGAGCGACTGTGCCATCATTATCATCATTCACACATGAAAACCATTAAACCATAAATTAACTAACCACCTATCAACCAAGAAGGAAAATAAATAACCAAGTATAGTAAATTCAAGAATTTAACTAATTTCTTGCTGGTTTTCTTTGGCCAGATTTTGTTGTGTTCCTCTTGATTTTCTCTCTTCCTCGCTCTTTATTTCTCTCTCGCTAATTTTTTCTTTGCCAAGAGTTATTTCGTTGATGGACTTGCTGCAAATGCTGTAACCCCAAAGTTATTAGAGATTTAAGTCCACTACTGTTATCCTCTCTGCTTCTTCTGCGGCCTGGCTCCTTTGCCAGCCAAATAAACCAATTTTCAGATCAAAGGATCTCTCCGGTCTGTACTCTTTTTATTGTGGACACAGTTCAATTCCGTTTGAATTAAATTACACTGTTATTGCTTGATAATTCATTTTCCTACTTTGTTGTTGATTGATTTTTATTTTTGTTTTTTCAGATTTTGTAGAGGAGAAAAAGAGATGAGATGAGATGGAAGAGTAATTTTGAGTATTACGAATTAATTTTTTTTTTTTTTATTTTATATTTTTATCTATTTTTTTAACAGAAAAATTACAAAAAAAGGATGATAGTACTCTATTTTGTTTGTTCAAATATTTCCCCAAAACTAAAGGCCAATCAAGAAAGATGGTTCATCATTGTGATACAATGCTCTTGCATACTATACAGAGTGCAAGCAGCTACTTATGAATTCCAAATTGATGAATTTCGAAAAACACTTATGACAAAAAAAAAAAAAAAGGTTAACGAATGAGAATGAATAGGAACACGCACAAACCAGGCATTAAAAAAAGTCTAAAAAGTAAAAGAAAATAAACTCTTGTATCAGATTTTGCCATGCATAAATGCCCGTAAGAAAAGATTAGTACACTGTTCAACTACACTCCCAAGCATTGCCAACTATTGAGAGATCCATGAGAAAAAAGAATCAACCTACCAACACCACTTGAATGAGCAGGGGAAAAAATCCTCAATGGACATTATAAAATCAGGAATCAATTTAGAAAAATCCATACCTTCATAAAAATTAACTTCCCAAATGTTGAAGTGCCTCAAAAATTCAGGCTCACGTGATGTTCCAAGTATAGTGAAATACCATAACTTGAAGAACTCGAATATGAGTGATGCTTTAGCTTCATCGATGGAACACCAGAGCTTTCCGACATTTGTTTGCTTGGCATATAAAACTAGCCATGGCATATCAGTCACTAATGGAACACCAGAGCTTTCCGACATTTGTTTGCTTGGCATATAAAACTAGCCATGGCATCTCACAGTCGCTAATGTAGAAATCTATGTCCACAGTGACTTCATTGATTACTTTTCCTAGTGCAGTTGAGTTAACCACCACCATTTCTGATCATTATATCACGAGGCAACCTGATTCTCACTTGCTTCGTAGTAAAGCATCTTTTGCACATAAAACATCATATAGCCTTGTGCAGCCCTCACAATGTTCTCATTGACTTGAGTGATCCAAGCATCGTCGCACTTGTACCATTGATTGCTTAAGCGTAAGTAGGTTACATAGTGACCGGCATCAAGTTTACCTGTGTGGGTGACAACAGCAAACAATTCAAACTCAGATGACATCTCATCTGAAGTATCTTGTTCGTCACCGTCAAATGGAAAAATCCTGTTGCCATATCGACTCCTCAAGATTGAAGAAGAAAGATAAGGTGCCATGTCGAATGAAAAAGGGAATTGCAGATAACGGTCAACTTTCCTTGACATTTTACGTATAGAAGAATGCTCAAATCTTTTGATGTGGAAGCAAGAAACCAAAGGAAGCTTTCTGATAGACATCTGTTTGAGAGACTCCTGCCTCACTTGACATTGTTGGCAGAAGAATTTTTGGTCAGGTCCCAATCTCTCCGGCCTGGTAAATCGGTCCAAACACCCCATCAGGGTAGATACCCCATAGTTTTGGCTTTGATTCATGCCATCAGCCTCACCATTGCACAAAGGATGAGACTTCATGGATGCTGGCTTTGCAGAACCCCCTTGGTGAGGTTCTAAATCCAGTGAGATGTCCACACATGGGTCATATGTTGTAGATGTGAAACCACAAGCCATACACATGACATCAGATCGCAAGATACCAGAAAATACTCTGTGAGCAATACAACAGTCTCCATGGCCTGCACTTCCAAAAGCATGAGAAGTCATCAGGAACACTTCATAGGATAGACGCTTAAACAAGTTCGATTAAGGAATGTGCATAGAAAATAAGGTAACATCATTTTTAGATATGCAGCACGCCAGGCCAGTTGTACACATAAAATCTTGGATTTCTCTCTGCTTCCACTACAGAGACATCACTTGTTAGATTGGATATTTGGATCTATCTATTTCTTCATTATAACTGTAACAGAGCCACTAGAACTAAACTTCCTTCTTATCAGAAAATCAGCAATAGTTGTTAGCTAACTTTCAACCAGCATAGAAGTGCAGTGACTTATCAATGCAGCTGCTGATATCCCAGACTAGTAATTCATCACATCCCTCTTTTACTTTCGAAAATGTGCACAATACATCTGGCAGCTCATTTACATTTTATATTATATAACTGTTTATTGCCAATCAGCAGGATAAATAACTAACAGAAAGTTAGAGAAGGACAAGCACATAGTTGCCAAGAACTGAAAAACTAACGAGATGAACATATAGCAGAAGCTAGGAATAATATATGCATGCAGCAGATAGTATATCAAGAACAAATGATTTTCCAATATTTCTGTCGAGGTAAAAGAAATTTCCAAGAAAGTGTGACATAGAAGCAATGTGATAATTGAAGTTCCTCAAAGTATAAACAAGAATCTTATGCTGACTGTGAACCTATTGCAACCTTCCCCCTTATTCTGGGACTGGGATCAGCTTTGCGATAAGACAAGACCCTAACCATAACGGAGGTGGGATGAACATGAATATCATGATAGGCAAGAATCCTATGATGAAACCAAGTAGACTTTGAAAAAGTTGACTTACTGGAGTAAAGCAGATGACATCATCAAGTCTGCAGGTTGACGTTGAGAATTAGCCCTAAATCTGGGAGCACTTGTCAACTCCTAGGCCAATAACAGAGACCTAAACCCACACCCTGCAGTTAAAAGTTTTGGTTACTATCTTTCAGAATATTTTGGATCATTTTGATCAAAGAGAATTACTACAAATAGAAAAGAGTGGGTCATTAGCATCTTAAGAGAACTCCAACTGATCATGCAGCTTTAGCACGTTACACTATATTCATGCTACATGATCTCATGATCACTCCCCCAATGCCTCAAATCAAAAATGAAATGCAAGATGTGCTCTAAAGCCCTCTAAGGTTCTCTCAGTTTTGTTACCATAATGTTAGGTTAGTCATATAAACACTAACAATTCAAGAATAAGACACCCTAGAGGTACCAGTGAAAATGGCCTAAATTATTCGCTAAATATGACAACAAAACTCAAGAGGTAATATACACTGGCATCCATCTATAACAAATCAGTAGATTGAAGTGGTGCCTTATGAAACTAGATTGTCTAGCTCTATTCTGGACTTAAAGTACCATACCATCCTAGCGATGTTAAGGAAGACAATCACTTAAATTATAGAAGTTTAGTTACTGCACCTTTCACGACTTGTGTTTTATTGAAACAAAATAGTCATGTCTAAGAGGAGGTAACAATAACAATAAGGAAGCTAAAATTCCCAAAAAAAGCACGTCAACATAAAATTGCAAAATGCATGAGAAAGATATGGGCCCACATTCTTTAGAGAATTTATTTGGCTTTACAAAAACAAATCAGCACAGTATGATGGTTCTCACTAGAGAAAACTGATTTATACCACTAGTGATATTAACACAGATTATCACAAAATGGAACCCGGAAACCAGCATATCGACATTTCACATGTGCAATACAAATTACAGAACTTCTTAGTGGTAACCCCCTACATTTCTAAGCATACTTGATGCAGCATAGATATATGGCAGAAAAGCATCAGGAAAATGAAAAAAATAAGATCTTTACCTTGACTGTGCGGTTTGCGGCAATCTTTTTCCACCTTTTCATGTATCCCATCAAGCATAGAGATGAAAAATTCATGTGCATCCTGTTGTTCATAACTTGCTAAGTTAGACGCATGTTGCCACCAACTGCAACCAATACACAATCCAAACCAAAGAGATGAGTTAAAAATCTTAAGAAATGAGAAGACAATGATCCCAATGAGAAATACAAAGCAGTAAAGATCAGATCAGGCAATACACCATATCACAAAAACCATATTGCAATCAAATACCCAAAAAAAAAAGTTCACAACTAGACAAAGCAGAATGTGAAATACCTGTACAAAAACTTTGCGGGACTATAAGGCGTCCGATCCCCAGAAAAAACAGCAGAAAACATAGCATCCATGTCACAAGCCAAACACAACCTCACATTCTTGCTGCCATTGCTATCACCATGACCCACAGTCCTCTTCCCACCAGAGTTACTACTGGCAACACCATTCTTCTGCTTACAGTAGTACCTATTATGCCGATCGCTCAAGAAAAAGTTCCTCAACGGCGGAGTATGAAGCAATGCCTGAAGCACCGAGTTCATAAAGCAAGTATTGCCTAGATTATTCAATCCTCGCAATCCCCGCGGCATATCAGACCCATAATCTAGCGGACTTGAACTACTCTCTATTAACACCCGATCCCGCATATCGGGAGACCAGGCTCGGTAATCAACTCTCCGGCGTTTACGTAGATTTTCCGATTTCGCAGATAGGATTGTGGCGGATTTGAGCTTAGTAATTTGAGATAAGACCACAGCGGCATCGAAATCACGGTCGTAGACCTGATCGCGACACGCGCAACAGAAGAGTTCCGCGCGATCAACATCCACCGCGATCTCGTGACCCGGCGGCATGGACGTGGCATGTGCAGCCGCGTGGGATGTTGTGGGAGGCGCGTGGCAAGAAACAGCTGCGCATGTCACGCAAGCGTACAACCGGGGTAGCGAAGACTCACCGCACGCTGCACAACGAGGGACCTCAGAAGGGTCCCGTCGTATGGCGGCGCGGCCACCCGGTGGTTTGACTCGAAGACAACCTTGGAGGGCCAGGAAGGGCATGGAACCATTCCGGGCACGGAACTCTGCTAAGTGGGGACAAGGAGGAGTGAATATCTGGCCGCTGAATCGGTGATGATGGTGGTTGAGCTTTGATGACATGGATGGAGATTGGGGTAGTAAGGTGGTGGCTGACGATGGAAACCCTAGATTTGAAGAACATAAGGATCATGGATGAGGAGATTAACGGTTATGATTGAACGAATGGGAATGACGTCGCATGGAGAGTGATGAGGATGATGCAGTGAGAGAATATATTGTACATATATGTTTGGTAACAAGAGCAAGTATTCTGCTGCCAATGAGATCTTTAGATTAAGAGTTAATTATTACGAGATGTTGGTATTTTAGTTAATTATATTAAAAATATTTTGTGTTTTTTAAATTTTATTAAAAAATTTATATATTTTGAGTTCGTTACGTTATTAGGTCCTTTCATTAAAAATTTTATATTTTTCTATTTATCAATAAATAAAAAATCAATTTTTATTAAATAATTTTATTTTAATTTCAAAAATACTCCTCTTCACCCCCACTTCTCATTTCCCCACAATTATTTCCTTTTAGATTACCCTAGTTCATGGTTAGGAGCTTGACTACCATCCCCCATTTGATTTCTTTAATTTCTTCTCTCTTCTCTCTTCTTTCTCAAGCAATTGCCTTTTTTGTTGTCAATTTTTGGATTCTTGATGTTGCTAGTAATATGCTTCAAGGTCATTGTCAGACTTTACTAGCCGATATTTCAACTGGTAATCAGAAAAAATAAAAAATAAAAAAATAAAGAATGGTCAATATTTTATTTTCTTTTTTTTATGGTCGTCGGTAACATTCTTGGTTTCGCGGCGGAATCTTACACCCATTTGTATAAAATGTTTCCTTTCACCAAAATTAAAACGTGTGATGTTTACTGTGCAAATTTGAAATCTTGTTTTTTCATTTTCATTATTATTCTCCTAATTCTTACTATATTAACTCTCTGTTATAATCGTGAAAAATCCTGGTCACTTGAACAAGGAAATTTCGGTGTTGTTGGTGGGATGGAAATAAGGATGGATGGTAAAAGCACTAATTTGAAGATGGGTGTGGAGGGGGAGTTGGGATTAGTGAGTGAGAGATTGAGGGATTTTGGGTTTGTGGAGAATAATAGTGGTAGTGGTAAGCTACATGGTTCGGTTGATGAAGAAATTGGTGGGTTTAACATGCTACTACTCCTCTTCTCGCCGCCACAACCAGCTTTCGCTTTTCTTATTATCCAATTTTTGCTAAACGTAAGTCATTTATTTTTTATACAAACTTCATAACCATTGCTATTAATTTTGCTTCTTATTTCAATCGAAGTGCAATTTTAGAGCTGATTCTAAAGTTTTCTCCTTTCTTAGCTTTTCTGAATCTAGAATACATCATGTTTTAATTTTTCTGTTTCTGGGTTGTTCTTACTTGGTTTTATTTGGATGCTTTAGTTGGTTTAATTGAAGTTTCTGATTGGTTTAATTTTTATGTTTCTATTTAATTTCTGATTGGTGATAGTGATGAAAATAAAAAATTTTATTTGGTTGAGAGTAATAATATTTGAGTGAAAATTAAAATTAAAATTAAAAAATATTTTGGACTTTTTACATAGATTGAATAGATTTTCCAACATAAGAATTTCAAATTTTAACGAAACAAAAATATATGAACTTTTTAGTATAATTTTAAAAATATAAAATTTTTTAATATAATCGGTCAAAATATAAGGATCTCATAGTAATTAAACCTTAGATTAATTATAAACTACTTTTTTCTGCCTCTTGTGTTTAATGTACATTTTTTTTTAGTCTCCATTCTAAACTTGGAAACAAGACAGGAATTGTGAATTGAAGTTCAAAAACAATATAAGAAAAAATTTAATTACTATAATTTAATTGAATTAACAATAAAATTTATGCATTTTAAATAAATTTTAAAAGTATAATAAAATTTATTTATTTAGAATAATTAAAAATAAAAAAATTATATAATTATTTTCTTATTTTATCTCTATATAAAAAGGAATATTTATTTAAATTACAACATTACAAATTTTTAATAATAAATTTCTATATGAATTGAATTTTTATAAAATCTTTTCATTTTGATATAATTTTATTTCTTTTAAAACAATTTATTTTTAAATTAAAAATTAAATTATATTAATTATATTTTTCTAATAATAAATTCTAGCAAAAACTTAAATTTTCAAATCAGCGCTAAATTTTTTTCTTTTTATTTTCCATATTGATGGAATGTTTTAGCAAAATAAAGTTAATGGAAAAGGCACATGTAATAGTTTTAAAAAATTCCACTTAAAAGTTTTAAAATTATTTAAATTTTGTATTTTTTTATTATAGAAATTACTAAAAATGTTAAAATTGAAAATTATGGATAAATTATCATTTTATATTTTTTCAAATTTTATACATTTAATAGTTTCATTTTCTAAGCCACCAGTTAGAAAAATATTTTTTATAATTTATAAATTATTGTTAATAAATTTTTTTGTCTTATTTATTTTTATCACAAAAAATCTTAATATAAAAAAATTAAAGTCAAAATGTTAACCAACCAAAATTAAAAAATTGAATAAATAAAATAGTCATAAGGAGCTCCTAAATATATTTTTTTTAAAAAAAATACTGCTAATCTTGCTTTCGAGATTGAATTTTGACTTATTTTTAAAAATTATTTTTTATTTTTTTACATCAATTGTTTTGGGTAGCCATAATTTGAAAAAACAAAATCAACATACACAAAAACAGTTTTTTTAAAACTTTCTAACCTTGGTACCTATCAAACATTAGAATGGTCACATTTTTATGCATGCTTAATTGAACGTGTTATTATTATTATTATTATTATTATTTGGGTATATAGACTATAGTAGAAAACTGATTCTCTGAAAGAAAAAAAAAAAAAAAAAAAAAAACTTTGATTGATAATTTGATAGTCAATTACAGATGAAATAGAGTGGCCCGTGAGAAAGAAGATAGGCATGTGAGAAACAAGATAAGGATATTTTAATAATTTTAATTTTTTTTTAATGATATATGGTGTCCACAAAATATTACGTGGATATCACGTTATAATAAAAAATAAAAAATTATTTTTTACATCAATATAATTAATGGCGTTAAATAATTTGACAATAAAATATGTAAAGACGTATATCACATGCATTAAAGTATTATAAAAAAAACTTAATTTTTAAGTTAAATAAGTATTAAATCACATAGTGTTTTATTGTAATTTCCTTTGTTATTGAATATAATAAATAAAAAAAATTTAATTTAAAAAATTTTTAGTCTAGAAATAATATTATATTTATCCCTTCAAAAAATTATATTGTTGGTAACACAAAAAATCTAATAATAGTGAAAATCTTGTAAAGTACAATAGATCTGACTGTTCATATCAAAATTTAATCGTTATTCTAATTCATTGGATTTAATAGTCTTCCACTCTTTCCTTTATCTTTCTTAATCTCAAATCTGAAAAACCATAGACCCAATTTCCTAATTTTTATCTCCATAACGCAAAAATCAATCCTCAAAATTCTTACATTATGCCACTCCTATATCGCACATAAATTTTTTTCCTCATAACTAATGAAATAATGAAAGTGTACGGCATAGGCACTTATGATTTCAAGCATCATTGGGTTGCTGAATACCAAATCGAGTTACAAACACAACTCAACGATAAACTAGTTGAGTCCAAACCAAGTTCGACCCTTCCTAACTCGATAATTCTCATGGAGATTCAATGCGACCAATTGAAGGAGATTGAGATTTGAAAATTGACTAAAGACTGGTGCCACAGAGTATGAGAAGATGAAACAAAAAGATTTCGATCCTGAGCTGGTGAAGCAAACATATGAGACGGAGTTGGAGGTGAAGGAGGGAAGAAAGCTTGTGCCATTGTAGAGAGTGATAATTTTGGAAGTTAGTCAATATTTGGAGAAGTTGTTATCCTACTGTATCAATACTTCTAGAGAGGGTGAATAGAGATTTAAAAAATTTAATATAAATATATAACCTAAATGCAATAAAATTCACAAGGTAAAATGCAATAGGTAAATAAAGATATAGAGATAGAAATAGCTCAATCGATTATAGTGATTTGGAGTACAACTGCCTCTCTTACATATTCTCTCAAAATTCAATTGATTTTGAGGCTCCATTGAAAAGGGTTAGCAACCAACCTTTACACTTTTAGTTGCAAAGGGATTTTTGCCCAATTACAATAGTTTTATGAGATTTCACTTAACTCACAATTATAACAATGATTCTAGATTTTAAAATATCTCTAAGACTTATACAAAGCTATTTGAATGGTTGAAATGAAGCACAAAAAGCAAAAGCTAGTTCGAACACAAGAATTTGAGAATAAAAGCAAAGTATTTAAGAAAATTCGATAAAACAGTGTATGAACAATAAGAGCTTAATTTTCACTTGTAAGAGCTTGTTTATCTTTTTTTTCTTTAATCATCATATATTTATAGGTTTCACTCGATGGTAATTAATTATGAATGTTTTGAATGCATTTAATGTGAAATTTGCTTTAAAAATATATTCTAACGGCTATAAATTTTAACAGATTCTTTGATATGACATACTAACCACCGGTAAAGGCCATTATGATTGTGTAATGGTCGTTACGCCTTAACTGTAATGGGCTTTACAAATCTATAACGAGCTTGACTTATCTGAGTCTTTAATATATAATGGATATTTGTCTTGTAACAGGCTTGACTGAGCTCTTTGTTTGAATTAATAAAATGTAGTTCTTTGAAGAGTAATGACCGTTATGAAAGGATAACTAGCGTTATGGCTTGTAACGGCCTTGAGTGAGCTCTCTGTCTGAATTATAAACTATTTCTTTGATTACATAATGGTCATTATGATACCATAACGAGTGTCACAACCTGTTTTCAATAAACACTAACAGAGAACAAGTTAAATACCTCAAGTGTTATAACTCTATCAAGTTCTTTGTAATCATTATCAAAATCATCAAAGGGACAATAGTCTTTTCCTTTTTAATAATGACAAGACCTTTTCAAATACAATATATATATTCTTAGCATTTA
>CANXYC010511148.1:0-15553 GCA_948193065.1 Aleurites moluccanus
AAAAGGTTATGTCGAGTCATTGACATTCTCATGACTTAGGTAGCATTGATGTGTTGCTAGACACCGCTCACTGCTTGTGACATAAAATATGATTTTATGTCACTGCTAATGTTATGGGAACCTATAGGGTCACACATTTAGATCGGATGGATAATAAGAATTTTAATTCATGAGATGGATTAAAATTAAATAAGCATTGAGCTAAATTATTTAGCTAAGAACTAATATAAGCCCAAAATTCAAGCCCAAGTCAGATGGGGCGAATTAGGGTTTTATTAGTTAACCTAATGCTAGGGTTAAATGCCTATAAATACACATATGATGTTATTTTTAGGTGAGACTAAGTTTCTACCCTTTTTCAGAAAAAGGAAGTGAACCCTAATCCTAATTCTCTTAGACGAATCTAGCAAAACGTCTTGGAGATTATCTTCTTATTCGTGAGATGAATCAAAGGAGATACGATCCGTTCGTGTGAATACCATAGAGGCAGAAGGCGTAAAAGCTTCTGCTCCTGAATCAGAATCGTTCTTTCGTAGTCAAATCATCAACCAAAAGTATAAACCCTAACCTTCTGATCTGGATCTTCATATGGATCATGGAGGAAATCGAATAAAAATTTTATACCACTGCACTTTTCTGATTTCGATTTCCAACACCTTTACCATCCGGGTAAGGCTAATGTAGTAGTGGATGCACTGAGCCAAAAATCTATGGGTAGTCTAGCTCACATCTCGGTTTCTAAAAGACCATTGATTCGTGAGATGAATAAGTTAGCTGATATGGGTGTAGAATTGGATTTGGGATCCCAGGATCATAACTAGGCTTTGATAGCCCAATTTTGGATTATGCCACTATTGATTGATGATATTAAGGTGGCCCGGGATAGAGATTCATATCTTCTAAAGCTAAAGGAAGATGTACAGTATAGAAAGGCATCATAGTTTATAGTAGAGGATGATGTATTGAAATGTGGGAAACGATTATGTATACCCGACATAGATGGACTCTGGGATCGGATCATAAGAGAGGCTCATTATTCTTCATATAATGTACATCCTAGAATTGCAAATATGTACCATGATCTGAAGGATGTTTATTGGTGGCCTCGTATGAAGAGGGATATAACTATACTTGCTTAGCCTGTCAGTAGGTTAAGTTTAAGCATCAGAAGACATCTGGTTTACTTCAGGAGAAAGAGTTACTAGAATGGAAATGGGAGCAAGTTACTATGGATTTTTTAGTTGGTTTACCGAGGACTACACAGGGTTATGACTCCATATGGGTTATTGTGGACATATTGATAAAGTTTGCTCATTTCCTTGAGGTAAAGACCAGTTACTCAGCAGCTCAGTAAGCACAACTCTATATTGATAAAATTGTACAGCTTCATGGTGTGTCATTGATGATTATATCTGATAGATGTACACGGTTTACTTCTTGATTTTGGAAAAAGTTTCAGGAGGCTATAGGTACTCAGTTACGGTTCAGTAAAGCTTTCTATCCACAGACCGATGGACAATCAGAGAGGACTATCCAGACATTAAAGGATATGTTGCGATTATATGTTATGGATTTCAAAGGTAACTGGGATCAGTACCTACCATTGATTGAGTTCTCCTACAACAACATCTACCATTCTTCTATCAGAATGGCTCCTTATGAGACATTGTATGGTAAGAAATGCTTATCTCCAATATGTTGGATAGAACCAGGTGAGAAATAGTTGGAAGGCCCAGAGTTGATAAAAGAGAAGATGAAAAAGGTGCCTATTATTAAAGAATGGATGAAGACGGCCTTCAGCAAAAAGAAGAGTTATGCATATTCGAAGTGGAAAGATGTTCATTTTGCAATTAGTGACCACATTTTCCTTAAAATCTCACCTATGAGAGGTGTTATGAGATTTGGAAAGAGATGGAAACTGTCACCTAGATATGTAGGGCCATTTGAGATTCTGGAGAAAATTGGTAATGTGGCATACGGGTTGGTTCTTCCACCAAATTTAAGCCACGTTTATTAGGTGTTTCACATTTTTATATTGTGGAAGTATGTACCTGATCCATCACATGTATTAGAGGTATAAGGTGTTAATGTTAATGAAGACTTGTCATGTGAGGAGCTACCACTAAAGATTGTTGATCGACAAGTCAGACAGTTGCGAAATAAGGAGATTCTAATGGTAAAAGTGCCTTAGAGGAATCAGACGATGGAGGAGTGTACTTGGGAGAGCGAGCAGGATATGAAAGACAAATATCTATTCCTGTTCCAACATTAACATATGCGTTTATTTTAAATTCGAGGATGAATTTATTTGAAGGAGGGTAGAATATAATACCCTAGGAATTGCTACCATAATTGAACAATAACATAATCAGTTATTTGTCTAGGAACATTGAAATAACTAAAGATAATTTTTGAGACACAGTTAGAATGCATTTGTGATACTGTCCTGAAAAATATCGGTGTTAATTACACTGACGGAAAAATAGCAATCAGGTCGACGGATTAATTTCTGATTTAGATCAGGGGATAAACAATCATATATTTATATGTGAAATTATGGTTAAAAAAAAGGGTGAAAAATCTTTAAAAACGCTGAAAATTTAAATAATGGCAAAATCGTAAATAAGTAGAACTTTAGGGGTATAGTGAGAAATCAACTGTCTAAATTTCATAATGGCTCTGAAAGTATTTTTATAATAAATTACAAATAAAAAGAAACTATTTTAGTTCCCACTTTTTAATTTAATTCTCAACAGAATTGTTAGAATAAATTACAGAAGAAAGTGGGGTCAAAGTATGATTAATGGATAATTTAAGGACCCAAATATAATTTGCCATTCTAACTTTGTGTATAAGCATGCCTTAGGAAATTTTTGGCCATTTTTTTTCTTCTTCTTAATGTTCACCGAAATTCCAAAGCTCTTCTCCCACCATTTTTCATGAAATTTTCTAAGAAAAACCTAATGAAAACCTTGAATTAACCTTTAATTCATTGATTTCCAACCTTGGTTTACTTGGAAAATCAAGAAAATTCAAGAACCATTGACTTATGATTTTCGGCCCAAACTCCATATCAAGGTAAGGAAGTGATTTCTTTGGTTTAATAGTTGATTCATATGTTTTAGATGTTAAATAGGATGGCTTTTGAGTTTAATTGCATCAATTGATGCATTTGATAGTTTTTCCCAAAATTCCTAAACCTAGGTCAAATTTGTTTGAATTGAATCTTTGATTTAGTGTTATTTAATGTTAATTAAGCTGAGAATATATTAATTGGAGGCTAATGGATGAATTATTTGTGGTTTATTTGCTATAAAAAACCAAAAAGTGGAAGATTGCCTATTTTGCCTCTTATAAGGGTTTTAGTGGAAAATCAATTTCCCTAGCTCATTTGGAGTGTAAGGTGAGTTTAATGATTGGAAACCTCCCCCATTTCTTCATGTTTGGCCAAATGGGGTGGTGTTATTCATGCCATTGATTTTGCCTTGTTTTGCCTTTGGAATTCCATGCCATTTTGATTCCTTTGATTGTGTTTATTGTTGGCTAATTGAAGTTTGTTGTATTGCCTATCATGTGAGATGTTTGTTGATAGCATAGGCAATGTCAATGTTGTATCATAACCTAGCCAATTTGTCCATTGTTTATTACACACCAAGTATTCGATGAAATGCCTAGTTCAAAATCCATAGGCCTACCATTGATTTCTTCCATAGGCCTACCATTTGAATGCCATCGTCTCCAGCGACATTGCCATGTCAATTGAGCCAACTTCTTGGATTGATTTGTCTAACTTTTGATTCATCCTAATGTTAATTGCTAATCGTAATACTACTATTCATTGATTCATCTATTACTTATTTTTTCCTAAATCACAGTCTCGTTTGATTATTCACGAGCTACTGCTACTTGATGAGATTGTCATTGTTTATTAATATTAATCGACTTGTTCCATAATCTTATTGATTCTGATGAGATTTGACAGAGTTGTCTCTCCAATAGGGCAGTGGGTACATACTCTCGGCAATATGTACATTATATGACGATACCCTAGCTGGGAAAGGTTAACGGTCCTAGCAATAAGACCTGATCAGTCTTATGTTTATTGATACATGATGGATACATGTGATATGAGTTTCATGGCCTTCATCTATCTTATCTATGTGATATATTTTTCATTGATCCTATTATTGGTTCTACAGTCATCTACTATAATCTAATTCTGTATTCTAACATTGTAGAGCAGATTGATATTGTTTGATTATCTGCTTATTATTTATTGATATTTCAGACTTTATTTTTGGTCGATGCATTTTACATTCACTGAGTATATTATATACTCACCCTTTCATTTTTCCCCTTTCCAGTTGTAGAGCAGGAGGCAGAATCCTGTCTGTTGATATCTCTGTGGATTTCTGCTACATTGTGTGACAGTGTAATTATATATAATACTATATTTTATATATATTCTATAGATGATCCATAGGTTGTATAATGGCATAGTTAGATTATAAATATGAATGTATGGCATATTATGGAGTTTAATTAATATTATAGCATTAGATGATGGTAGTTATAGCCAATTGCAGAATAATTACAGACAAATTATAAAATGCCAGAATGGAATTTAATTGAGTAATTGATTAATTAATTGATAGTATTTGACAATTGTATGTGATACTGGGTTCTATGGGTGTCGGTCGCCTTTGGCATCTCCTGCATCCTAGGACCGTCATGTTTTGAAATCGAGACGTGACAATCATTCTTTTTGCCTGCTACCGCTAAGCTTCAATTCAGGTGCCACCAAACCCATAACGTGAATCTCATATCGGATTTCAATATGGTTTTTCCTCAAACTTTTTCCTATAAAAACAAGGCTAAATGTCACTTCAAAAGACACTTAGACCGATGCTCATTGAGTTACAGAATAGCTAAGTCAAATTTTTCTTAGTTGGCTCTCATTTCTCCCTCCTTATTTGATATTCTTATTTATAAGCAGTTCAATTCTCTTTGATTTTAAACCAATTTCTTCAACTTTCCTTGAGTTAGAGGAATAAAAGACCTAGAGCGATCTCTCTTTGAGTCAATCTGGAAGCAATAACTTGAAGCACCCCATTATGCTAACAAAATTTACTCGAAGCACACTATAGTGCTAATCTTACTTAACTAAAGTGAAACTCTGATCCAGGTGAATTCTAAGAAGTCATCCCCCTCAAACCAAGGTATAGTGTTTGTACCTCGAAATTAATTGGTTTACATCAATTAAAAGAACAACAAAATCAATCTTTTCTTAAAATTGAATCAAACCCCCATTGCAATAAGGGAGAACTACGTGGGTTTTCATTCATATTCAATGGGATATACAGGCAAGCTGTTTCATAGCATCAAATCCAAAAATACCAAAAAACACTCATTTTTCTTAAATTAATTTGTTTCAGTGTTGCTTTAGTGAATGTGTGGTTAACCTAGAATTCCCATTAAGGGATAGAGTTAACATCCTCTACTATTGGCTTTTTTATGTAAATTGAACATTTTTACCTTATGTTCCTTACTTAAATGCTATATATATGATCTTTTATATGTCATTCATGCATTGTGTAATTTTCCATCCTTATAACTTATTCATGAAATCCTATTTTTATAAATCAATTGTTAAATGATAAGCCAAAATGATTATTATTATAAACCAAAAACCTAGTCCTTGAGCTCAGTCCTAGTTCAAAGGTCTAGTGATTTTATCTATGGGTTATGTTTTGGAGTCAAATTGGGTTTTCTTTCTTTTTCCCTTAAAAATAAAGTAACAGACAGTAATACTGTTGGACCCATTATGAATCTTTAATCTTTTTGAAGTGTAATGGGTAGTAATACTGTTGGACCCATACGAGACTCTTTAACTCACACATGTTTAGGTATATCACTACCCTAGCCTTCATATAATGAACATTAGATCTTAGACCTTAGGGCTCATGAACCATAATATTATTAAACGGTCATCATGAAACCTTTTTCTCATACTATGATCATGCATCCATACCATGCTCATGCACCCATAATAGTTAGACCAAGAACCCATGAGTCAAACCTATGTAAACAAAAAGCCTTATACCCAAGACCCAACTAAGATGACCATACTATCTTAGATTAGGAATCCACTAAAACCTTGGTTAAACTAGACCTAACCCATGGTTCTTATCTTTTGAAGGTACCAATGGCTGACTTACCCAGAACTGAAGTTGGAACTAAGCTTGAGACCATGAACACACTCCTCACCAACCTCCCCAAAAAGTAAGAAGACACTTTTCAAGCTGCCATAAAAGCCCAATAGAACCACTTCACTAAGATGAAGCTCTAGTTCATTGAAAATATGAACCAGCAATGACAATCCATTCTCTAAGAGGTGAAAACTATTCTAGACTCACACCCAGCTACCAAGTCATCTAACCCTAAGGCCAATGCCTCTACTGTAAAGCTTCAATAGTTGATCTGACAAACAATGGGTCGACCTCGGGTGTAACTATTACCAATCCTTTATTCTAAGAAAGAGAAGACCAAGATACGTCTAAAACCAAGAAACTCATGGAAAAGTTTGAATCTGTGGAAAGGGTTCTCAAAAATATTAAGAGCTATGAGGACTTAATCGATGTTAACTCCCTCATACTTTTCTCCAGTGCAAGGGACCCACCAAAATTCAAGATGTCATCCATAGATAAGTTTGATGGGACCACCTGCCCCAAGACTCACCTTAAAATGTATATGGGGAAATGAATCCTCTTAGCATGGACAATGAGCTCTTTGCTCAATTGTTCTAACAATCCCTTACTAGTGTTGCTATAAGATGGTTTGTTAATTTAGACACCAACTTCAAAAAGTCATGGGATGAAATTTACAATGCTTTTGTGAAACAGTACCACTATATCATTAAGGTTGACATCATAAGAAGGGATCTCGAAACCACCGAGCAATAACAAAGGGAATATTTTTCCACTTTTCTTACTAGGTGGAGGGCAAAAGCTGCCCAAATGATGAATAGACCCACCGAGCAGGAGCATATTGAAATAATCATCAAGAACTTCCTCCCAGCATATCAAACCCTCCTTCAGACTCAATACCTCCCAGATTTTAAGGCTCTTATTGCCATAGCCTTTAAGATTAAGGATTTGATCCAAATTGGACAACTTAAAGATGAAACCACTAACTCTTCAATGTTTAGAAGGAACACTAACTACTCTTCCAATTCAAACAAATCCACCAATCATAAAGGTAGGGAAGTATATGTCTTGTCCAACCATCCTCCCATAAGGCTTGAAATGAGATCATTCACTAATTTAGGCATGCCTTTGAATATGGTGTTTAGAAAGGCATTGGAATCCAAACTGATCACACCCTTAGAGCTAAGGACACTACTGAATCCTATACCCAAAAGTTGGAATATGAGTGAATACCACCAAGGCCATAGGCATAAAATTGACATGTGCAAGAATCTAAGGCATAAGATCCAAGATCTGATTGACAATAGGGACATTCTACCTCCAGGGCCCCAAAATCATAAGCAATCCACTTTCAAACCACCAAATCTAGATCAATTGCATCCATTCTTTTGAGCGAGAACGTGATCCTATCTCTTTGATTCAATCATATGAAGACTATTGTTGTGTGTTAGATCTCAATGACTTTGTGGATGAGCTCAATGTTATAACCCGTAGTGGAAGAAGACATGGAAGCTACTCTCCTTGAGCAAGTTTTCATGATTGAATGCGGAGTAGAAGCAGATCCTATAAAGCTGATCCAGACCACTCTTTCCCAACCACAAAATTGGCACTATAAGAAGATAGCCTACCTTGATGAAGCCGAGCTAGAGTCATCCAAGTCTGAACCTGAGTCATAGTCATATGAGTCATCCGAGTCTGAACTTGAGTCCGAGTCATCCGAGTCACTCTAGTAATTATTTTCCTTTCCTAGTTTTTGAGTCTATAAAAGACCTTTCTAATCTTTCTTTTTAAACCTTAAATATAACCCATGATGATGAGACTTTTGCTCATAATAAAATGTTTGCCCTTTTCTTCTTATATTAAAAATTTTTCTTTTCATGAATTCAATCAGAATTAGACATCAAAAGAAAATGAAATAATTGAAATAAAAAAGAAAAAAATAAAGAATCAATTAATTTTGGCACATAAGATGATCCAAATTTACATACATTGCACATATATATCATGACTCGTTGTCCCAAAAGATTCTAGAATTCAAGGACTGCTTTACATAGGAACTTAAGGATATGACTAAAATTGATCCAAACATTGCAAAATTCAACTTACATCTACACCCCGACTGAGGCAACTCCTTGTTCCTTAGTTTATGGGATGGAAGCAATTCTTTCAATTAAGATACAAATCCAATATGCCCGGGTTGTGAGCGAAAGTTTGCTAGATAAAGCAAAATGGATTAGAGGATATCATGATCAGATAAATACCATAGATGAGAAAAAGATGGATGTCTTGTATCATATTAAGGGTTATCAATAAAGGCTTGCTAGATATTTCAACAAAAAGGTGACCGACAGAGGGTTAGAAAAAGGAATCTTGGTCTTGAAGGAAATCAGAGCTATGGTTCATGATCCAAGGAGAAAATCCTGACCTAACTAGGCTGGTCTATACATACTTAAGAAAGTTATGTCTGGTGAAGGAGTCATACTCATAGACCTGAATGGAAATGAATTCTCGAATCCATGCAACCTAGATCAACTTAAAAGATATTTTGTATGATGATGAGTGAGTTATGTAAATAGAACTATGAGGACTTAATTCTACCAAGAAAATAATTAAAATATAAAACTTTTACAGAGATACTTAGGCAATCCACTTTGGGTACAGTTCAGAGCATAATCAAATTATTATTTTTTGTGCCAAAGTTAATTGACTCTCGCCCGTTAAGTTGAAAACCTGTAAAGACAGCTTAGGCAAAAATTAGAGCAGCTCAACGAGTCAAAAACCTGAAAGGGAAGCTCAAGCAAAAAAAGTAATGAAAAAGAAAAGCAAAAAATAAAAATAAAAATAAATAAATAAATGTCTCATTTTGATTATCATATCTGACAAGGTCATAAATCATCGTCCCAATCATCATGGATTACTGTCTCGTTTCAGTCATACAAGTCAAATTCTTGTCTCGTTCATTCCCATTCAAAAAGTTAGTGTCATAGATCAAAAATGAGCTTCTGTCTCGTCTTATTCAAATCATAAAATCCAAACCAATATAAAAAACATCCAAGTCAAAATAAAAATCCTATCTAATCCTAAGTGGACAGAAGCAAAGCAGAAAAAGCAAAAATCCTAACTACAGGTCCTCCTCCTCCTAGGATGGATATCTCTATCATCATCTGAGTCATCTGAATCTTCGTTTGCTAGTCTCTTTCCAAGTGCTCTATTAGAAGCTCTATCTGCAGTCATCGTCTCCGTACCTCTAGTGTCAATAGTCTCCTTGTTTATCTCCATCACCTCTATCACTCTACCAGCTAATGTCTCAATATCAGTCATAGCTTTGTCATTTGTCTATATCCCTGTCTCTAGCTCCTTTATCAAGGTGGATCACCTAATCTTCTTAGTAGGCCAAACCGAGGTAATGAACCAAGCATCATACCTCTCCAACCTGTCTGATAAACCAAGTGGTCAAACAAAAAACATAAACTTCCTCCATCCATTCATTATGGCTCAAGCCACAACAGCATTAATCATGGATGTAGGAAAAATTACTCCATTTGGTGGAATACCCTGTGACTGACCAACTTGCCTCAAAATCCTGGTACCTTGGTAAATGGTGGTCTGCACCATGCCTATTAAGTACACCAGCCTATAGCTAAAACTCATTGTCATGAAGGAACTAATCTCATACCAAGGGCAATACCAAGAAATATTCTTTGGATCTAGGTCCAACAACTAAGCAGTCCACTATCTCTATAAGTCAAAGTGGATCATGGTCTGGCGCATGTGATACCTATTAGCAGAATAAGGTAACCGATTTAGAGGACCAACTACTTATAGATGATCTTTTAACCAAACCTAAGTCATCCTAAAACAGAAGTTAGAAACCATAAGGGTTTAGATAGAAAATAATCAAACAAAAGAAGAAGAGTTATACTTTAAGAATGATTGGATTCATAGACTAGGACCCCTGCACTTAGTAATTAGCATCCAAACTCATAAGGGTCTCAGCTAAAATCATACTCACCATAGTGCACCCTTTCTCCATCTGAGCCACTAGCTCCACTATCTCAATATCTCCCAAGCCAGGTGAACTGGAACAAACATCCAGTAGTCAGATAGAAAACCAATGTAAGCATCTTGAACTTCTGCTTTCTAAGATCCTTAAGGTCATGAAACTCAGCAATCACTACAGTAAGATCAACACGATCTCCATGAACCATAGAACTAACTAGATCACATCCCAAACCGAGCAATTTTCTAAAAGATAGGAAATACCCAACCCTAGACTCTGGAATAGCCAAAGCAACATACGGGTTGCTGCCCATAATAACATTGAACTCCTCAAAAGCGGGGTATATCTCCTCCATGATAGCTCCAAAGATGAATACATGGTCAACATGATCCCAAAAGTTCACATAGGCATCCAGAAAGTCCCAGCCCACTTTTACTTCTCGCAGGGTCAAAACAGAATTGATCCCATATATCTCTAAGTTTATATGGTCAACCTTATCCAAGTTCTTGGTCTATAAGGACATGTAGTGACTAAAGTAGGATTCCATTGGGAAACAGTATTAACTCAAGAAAGTAGAGAGAATTTAAAAAAAAAATTGAAAAGAAAAAGGACGAGTCAAGAATAATTTTCGCAGAGCAAGAAGGGCTATATATTGGCAAAAAACTGATCCTAAATGAACTAAGGTTTTGGAGGCAGCATGGTTTGGAGCTGGCGGCAACACCATGCCTAGCTGGTAGTGTCGCTAGCTGCACAAACTGCCTTGGAGGCAGGTCCCCTTCATGTTGGCTACAACAACCCTTTAGCCTGATGGCAGCTTATTTTCTTCCTATTGGCAACTCTATTTTCTTGGGTTTTAAGCTGTAGGACTCCACAATAGCATTTTCGGGGCATTTTGGACATGCATTGCATAAATTTTAAGCAATTCCTTGCATTTAAAATTGCATAAATTTTGCATGACAACATAAAAATCCATTCAAAATAGAGGGTGCATAGCAATCATAGCATGCATACATTCATCATCCATAAAATACAAACATCATGTACATCTCAAAAGTTCATAAAGCAGAAAATATAAAGCAAAATCAAAATTTCAACTTCTCCTCCTTCGACAGCGAGGATCCTCCTGCTGACAGGCCCATCTATCAACCTTTATCTGAGTCAGTAAAGAAGTGATAGCCATCTCCATTCGGCACCCCATCAGATAAGTTCATCGAATATAACTAGCTAGAACTTGCATTGATATAGTAAACAAAATAAGCAACAAAAATTATCAAAAGATCATTTCTAGAGGTAAGAATAAGGCACAAACCACAACATTCTCAAAAAAATATTGGGCAAGAGGATGAATTGTATCTAGAACATGGTAAGTCCTCATTTGACCATTGCCTCTGATATAAGGAATATCCCTAGTAATCTCTAGAAAAGAGTTGAAGGCAACCTCCTCTCTATTCCCTGCATTGGAACTCAGATCTATGTTGGCTGAGTAGGAGGACCAATAGAATGAGCAGCAAGTCGACATAGGTCCCCAACATGACCCATCAGACGAGTTTGATAAAACTCTATGTAAGGAATCTTAAGCTTAAGAAACAGAAGCATGGGTGAACCAACATAGGACTCATTTGAAGCATAGATGTCAGAATCCCATCTCATATCAACTGGAGGATGTTTAGGGGTATCCCACTCCCCCAATGTCTAAGCTCTAACTCTCTCCCTCAAATAGTATAGTCTGTAGAATGGAGAGCGAAGCAGCACCCGAGAAAATGACATAAGATAATAGTTATATTGCATAGCTAGCATTAAATAAATCCTGGTCGCAAAAGGGGTCATCTGCCTCTACACGAGCAAGTCATAGTCAGAACCTCAAATCAGAATAGTTAGAAGAAAAAGCAAAAAAATACTTGGGAAGGAACAGACTACCAAAAAATGCCCTAATAGTGCGAAAGTCATGCCTGAGCGGTCCCGTTTTGTGCTCCATATTCCATATGATGCCAGCAAGGAATATATCCAGTCGAGGAGCATCTAACATACGAGAAAGTGTCAGAAAATACTCATTAGCCCAGAGCTGAAAAATGACAAGCAGACGATCATAATAAGCAAATAGTCAGCACAAACATACAGTCAAAAAAGTAAACACCCAAAAGGGCAAAGTCCAAATCTCAGCCCGATCAGCACCCACAAATCTATAGGAGTCACAATCAGCTCACCGTATGAAAAATGGAAGGTGTTAGTAGTATCCCACTGCCACTCAGCCAATACCTTTTTCAAGGCAATGTTACTCTCAAGAAGGGGTCTGAGTCCCAGAAATTACATAAACCTGGTCAACACAATCAAATCTCTCAATATATCAGTACCCATGCTCTCTGCTATATAGGCAAGGTTTGACCTATCCCTTCTATTCCTAATGGTCATATGTTAGAAGTAGAAAATGGCAAAAAGAAAAGAATGAATAAAAGATGCATAGTGTAAAAAAGAAAAGATTAGAAGAAAAAAAAATACCTCTATTTTGATATCCCAAGAGATGTGCTCCTCATGCTCTTGCATCAAATCCTCGGGATTGTCATTCTCCTGGGGAGCCTCGTAGCTTCGGTGTCCACTAGTTAGAGTAGACTCAGCTTTGAAATCCATAAAAGATATTTGAGAGAAAATCTAGAGAGATAAGCTTTAGACAGAGAAGCAAAATGAAGAAAATAAGAGAAGATGAAGAAAAGGGAGGGGTGAAAACCTATTTATACCTTTTTTATAAGAATCTCCATAATTACCATCATATCCTTTCGCAGCCTAGAAAAGCCTGAAATCACAATATCATATCCATTTTAACTTATAATGCAGTGTCGTTAGTGCCATCAGAACCATATTATTTTTCTTCATTTTCAGAGATATCATACGCCCAAATCATAAAAGGGACGCTCATGTAATTCAAAAAATACCAGAAATAAAAAATACTAAAAAAATAAAAAAAAAGTTCAAAATTATCAGAATAGACTGACACATCAACAAACACTCCAGAATGCAAGAAAAATGCACATATGTCATTTCAAACAAACAAAAACTCACCCGGTTCACAACCATCACCTTTACCCTTCAAACTTGGGTAAAAGGGATGAAGGCAGCTGTGAACACATGATTTTGCACCCAAGCAGACTCGGGTCATCCCAGACTAATTAGTAATCAACCAAAAATCAAAGTCAACCCCGAATACATATAAATCGAATAGTGCCAAGCTAATCGGCATCAACCAAAGATCAAACCACTATGAATCGATCTAGTCAGGCCAAATAAGCATCAAGACGAACCTGGTGGCAGCCAAGATAGGCTTTGGCGGCAGTGCCAAGACTAGCTGGTGGTGCCGCCAGTGACACAAGTAGCCCTAAACAGCATTGCCACCTAGGCGCCTTGCGTCCTTCTGCCACCATTCTTCTTGCTTGCTACCTCCAAGCTTCATTACAGGTGCCACCAAACCCAGAACCTGAATCCCACATCAGATTTTAGTTTGGTTTTCTCTCAGACTTTTCCTATAAACACAAGGCTAAATTTCACTTCAAAAGACACCCAAACCGATTCTTATTAAGTTACAAAATAGCTAAGTCAATTTTTTCTTAGTTGGCTCTCCTTTCTTCCTCCTTATTTGATATTCTTGTTCATAAGCAGTTCAATTCTCTTTGTTTTCAAACTGATTTCTTCAACTCTCCCTAAGTTGGAGGAATAGAAGACCCAGCACAACTAAATAGATTAATTAGGTGATAAAAGGAATGGATAAATTGTTTAATTGCATCAATTGATGCATTAAACAATTTTCCCCAATTTAAAACCCTAAAATTGAAGTTGTACGAATTGATTTTGAGTTTATGGATTAGGATAGGTAAATTGGCTTTAGAATAAGTCAATTGGGTATTTATAGGTATTTAATTGACGTTCGTTTCATTGCAGAAAACTCGTTTGAGAAAAATGGTCAAATTTGGCCTAAACCGAGGATTTAGGAATTGGGTAGCAACTGCTTTGCTTTTGGTGATTTGGAGGATTAGGTGAGTCTAATATGCATCAATTTACTTGCCCTAATTGATAGAATTGAATTTGGAATCCATTTGTGCAAATGTTATCTTGGCCGAACCCTAATTGGCCTTTTTGCCTATGATATTTGCCTTGTTCTTTCTTTGGTTTCCATTGCTTATTTGACATCTTATTTGAAGATTATTGAGTTGCGGTTGTTGCCTATAAATTGCTTTCTATGTGCATGTTTGTTGATATTTGGGGCAATGTTGATATTGCGCCGAAACCATGTCGAAAAATTCGTAGGCCAACCATTTGAATGCCACTGTCGCCAGTGACCATGACATGCCAATTGCATCAACTTTTGACTGCAAAATGACCAAAATATGTTTGTTCCTATTTTTGGTCATCAAACCTTTAGTCTTCGTTTCATTGATTATTATTGATACTTTATTGATTTTAGGCTCATTAATTGATTCTAATGAGCTCTCGTTACCTAACTACTATTGATTGATTGATATTGAGTTTGTTGAGATTGAGGATACCATTGTAGTATAATGGTGTCCATTGATAATTTTCCTTCTTATATTGACCTTATGTGATATAACAGAGCTACCAGTTCGACAGGGTAGCAGGGAAAATACTGTTGACCTTGTGCACATTGTATTATTGATACCCTAGCTAGGAAATGGGTTATGGACCTAGCCATAAGACCTGGCCCATCTTATGATATAGATATTGCTACAGGAGACTTTATATGTGCATATAGTTCGCATATAGTCCATACAAGAGATTGTATGTGTGCATATAGTTTGCATATAGTCCAGATTGATTGCTACAGGAGATTGTATAATTTCATACAATCCAGCCCTTTATCTATTTTTCTCTATTGTACTGAACCTATGATATCCTTATTGATCTACATTTTTTCATTTATTGTAAATGCTTCTATTAATTGGTTATTCTGAGTATTTGATATCATTGGTTCCTTTGTAAATCTCACTTTCATTGGCGATGCATATAGATTCACTGAGTATCTTATATACTCACCCTCTCATTGTTTACATATTTCAGGAGAGGAGTAGATTGTACAATCCTATCATCTGTCATCTAGGGATTTCTGCCAGCATTACTGATGTATATATATTTTGTACTCTATATTTTGATGTTCATATCTAGCTGCTCCATGGGGTATGTATGGATTAGCTAGGACATGAACAGATATATATATATGTTTGTGATGATATATAAGATGGTATTTTCAGAATGAATAGTGTTATGTGAATAAAAGGATATTTATATAAGCTGTATGTAATTGATGATGGGTTTTCGCTGCACTATGAAGGATAATTTCTTTTCC
>CANXYC010511152.1:0-16338 GCA_948193065.1 Aleurites moluccanus
AAAGTTTCTCATAAACCCTAGAATTTAGGGATTTCCATTATTTAGAGTTAATCTAGCTAAAATAACTCTAAACCCATTAATTTCAACCCAAATACTATCTATTTAATCAATAAAAATTAACAAATAAACATATACCTCAAATGGTGCTCACGGCAGAATTTTTCTTTGCTGTCACTGCCACTTTTCTAGCTCCTCTCTTCACGAGCTAGGGCAGAAAATGATGAACACAGGTATATATATATGATTTCTACAAATTTCTCCAGAAAATTTCGGTGGAAAAACGTGAAAATATGATGAAGAAGA
This sequence comes from Aleurites moluccanus, assembly GCA_948193065.1. Classification (NCBI taxonomy): domain Eukaryota; kingdom Viridiplantae; phylum Streptophyta; class Magnoliopsida; order Malpighiales; family Euphorbiaceae; genus Aleurites; species Aleurites moluccanus. Next base: position 304 of record CANXYC010511152.1, read on the forward strand.
CGATGAACAGTGCTCGGTTTTAGAGCAACAAGAAACTCGCTGTGAACGTTGGAAAGAAAGAAATAAATGGGCTAAGTGTTCAGGCTGTTGCTTATAAATAGGCTACTACCTAAATTGCAAATCCCGGTTACTGTGCACTTATTCGTCCCGCCTCGCCAAAATTTAATTTCTGCTGGTCCAGCTCCCCAATTGCCGGCTCACCAGACCCGGCTCACCAGACCCAGCTCGCCAATCTCAGCTCGGCAATGCTTCTTCGCATTGCCGGCTCGCCTTTGCCTCTTCGCTATTCCCAGCTCGCCAATGCCTCTTCGTATTGCCGGCTCGCATATGCCTCTTCGCATATGCTGTCTCGCACTTACCTCTTCGCATTTCCTTTTTGCCTTTCCTCTTCGCATTTCCTCTTCGCGAGGCCAGCTCGGCAAGACCTCTTCGCAAGGCCAGCTCGGCACTGCCTCTTCGCAAAGCCATCTCGGCATTGCTTCTTAGCAAGGCCAGCTCGGCATTGCCTCTTCGCAAGGCCAGCTCAGCACTGCCTCTTCGCAAAGCCATCTCGGCATTGCCTTCGCAAGGCCAGCTCAGCACTGCCTCTTCGCAAGGCCAGCTCGGCATTGCCTTCGCAAGGCCAGCTTGCCAATGCCGGCTGGAAACCCTTAACCCAGTTTTCACAGAATTTCGCTGAAAACTCAAATTCTCAATTTCTTTAACACTTAGCATTTTTTTACGCAATTTCAATAACTCAATCAATATTTTTCATAAAATTTCTATACTCGTTTTCTATCATTATCCAAAATAATTAATAAGTAAATATTTATACTTATTTCAAAATTAATTAATTAAACCAATAAAAAAATAAATTTATACACAAAATATACACAAAACTATTATATATTATATTAATTAACACTAAATAAATTAATATTTACTTTTCATATAGAAATTTACTATATTCATCTAATTGACCCTGTTGAGCCATTTAAGGGTGACTCAAATGAGCTAATAAATACCACTTTTTTATTTATTTTTTTTGTTAAAATAAAATTTTATTTACTAAGAAATTATTTTATTTATAAAGAAATTATTATAAAGGATGGGATGATACTCCTTATATTCACATTGAATAAAATCATATGTGATTATAAAGAAAACATATCAATATAAACTCCCCTTTATTTGATTAGCCGAAAACAAATGCAATGAGCAACAAATTTATTTATTAATCCAAAATATTTAATGGATTAATGACAACTTATTTGACATTTAATTTAATGGATCAAAATATTTTATTAATCCAAATTTTCTTATCTACAATGTGAAAATATTTTTTTTTTTTAAAAAACTAAAATTAGATAAAAGAAATATGATCAAAACCATACAAGGTGAGGATCCACCACTAATTTTCTTAATACAATATCATACTTAATAATTAAAACTAAATTATTTATCAATTTATTTAATATAATAAAAATTGAGTTAAAATGTTATTTAAAAAAATTTCACTACTTCTATATTAAGCAAATCTTTTAAAATTTTTGTTAAGTATCAAATAATTATTTTAAAATGTAAATTTATATAAAATTATCTCATTATTTTTTTTTCATATGATTATATTTATATATATTCCAATTAAAATTTTTATGAGATACTTTCATATGTTTTTACAAATGTCAGAAAAATTTTCTCATAACTTTTCAATTTTGCTTTTATTTTTTTCTCATAACTTTTCAACTTTGCTTTTATTTTATATATACGGCTCTGTTTGTTTAACGGAATATATTTTCACTGAAAATATTTCTCGAAATTTTTGACATTTGAAAATTTTAAAAAATTAGTCAATAAAAAATAAATATTTTTATGAAAATTACTTATTTTTTTCATAAGAAAAAATCATGTTTAAAATTTTAAGAAATTTATTATAATAAAAAAAAATTATATAATACATACTTATTAATACACTGATCACGATAATCATCAATAATGATTGACGACAATCACCACCAATCATTTGTAATTGTCATCGAACGCCACTTACCGCTGTGGAACAATATGATTTTATTATTTTTATATATTTTTACATTTAATAATAAAATTTTAAAATATAAAATTTTTATAAGGTAAATATGTTTATATTCTAATAAATTAAAATTTTTAATATATTTTAATTAATTTTTAATATAATAACTAAATAACAAAAATTAATTGTTTAAGAAAATGCTCGTCAAAATTAATCAACTGAAAATTTGCAGATTACAAAATTTCACGGCCAGGAGAAATAAAATAACAAAGAAAGTGAGACCCAGAAAACACAGTCAATTTATTATTATTATTATATCTAAAACAATTTGTAGAAATCAATTAAAGCGGCGCATCCAATTATATTATTCAAGAAAAATAATATAATAAAGGGTAGAATTTTGGTTTTGTATAAACTGACTCAGATGTATCAATATTCAAATCAGCTATCTTCTTCTTCTTCTCCTTACCCATCTACTAGCATGTCTGTTTCTGGTATACAAGGCCAGCTTCTTGAAGTTACCGGTATATTATTTATTTTTCTTCAATTTATCATCCTTGGATTGTGTTTAACAAACCCTTTTAACTATTTTGTTTATTTTTATTTTTCTTGGATTTGTTGTTGCATATATTGTAATGGGTATTCTTTTAATTTTGATGTTGGACGCAGTTATTGGGTGTAACAAATTGAAAGATACAGAATGGATTTCTAGACAAGATCCTTACGTTATTATCGAATATGGTAGCAATAAGTCCCGCACAAGGACCTGTACAGGTATATTTGAACTTTTTAAATCTGATATTAAAGCCCTTTTTTATTTTCTGAAAGTTTGATTTAGATTTATTTTTAATTTTTATTCAACTTGATACAGATATATAATCCTTTTGTTTATGTTTTTATTGATTATTTTCTTTTTTTCAGATGGTGGTAAAAATCCTATATTCCAAGAAAAGTTTGTATTTACTCTTATTGAAGGGTTAAGAGAGCTAAATGTTGTGGTTTGGAATAGCAATACTTTAACATATGATGATTTCATTGGCAGCGGAAAGTAATTAATCTCCACCCATTTTGCATCATTGCATTTTTTTCTTTTTTATAACATTTGCATCTTTTTTAGTTGATCTTATTTTTTTGTTGCATTGTTGTGAATAGGGTTCAATTGCAGAAGGTTTTATCAGAGGGCTATGATGATGGCACTTGGCCTCTTCAAACTAAAACTGGCAGGTAATTACAAATGCAATTTACTCCTTTAAGTTGTAAATGAGTCTATTTTTATAGCTTGTATCTTTAAAGTGAAAATGTAATTCATCCTTTGTTTTTTCCTTTCCATTCACTTGGATCTCTTCCCTTTGAGTGCGGTGTTGGAACTTGGAATGTTATTGGTTGTCATACATGAAGAAATTTGGAACGCTATTGGTTGTTATCCATGAAGAAACTTGGAAATTTTTTTAGCATATAGTTGCATTTCTCACATTTTAAACGGTATTTTGGTGTCACATTCTCTATTTGAGTGGGTGAGACAATCCCATCTAAAACAATGGAGAAGAAATACATGGCTTTAAGATATGAAATAGACTTCAATTTGGGTACTATTAGAATATCACTTTTGTGGTTACATTTGGATTAAAATATTAAATGAATGTTACATGTATGAAAAGTTTTGTGGTGGATATACTGCCAACTACTGTCTTTTGTGGCAACGTTCTCCTTAATGTTGACATTCAATTTCGGATGTTTTTAGGTTCTGCCATTTCATATTTCTGCTTAAGTGCAACTTCTTTTAAATCAGACTCTATTCTACTTTGCTCCATCTCATCATACTATACACATCTCAGTTTTTGAGCGAAGGATTTAAGGTTTATCCTCAACATTTGTGTAGCATCTCTGCTTTAAGATTTTGTTATCATGAGAAAACAAAGTTTTGACCTTGCAAGCATCTAATTGAAATGGGGCTTGGAGCTATATTTTTTTTTTCAAGCTTTGTTCCTGGAAATTGAAGAATGAAAGTTGTAGGACCATGGAGATACTAAATTAGTCGAGTGCCTTTCATGTCAACTACAATATTGATGCATTTAATTGTGCACTACATCTCTTTGAACTTAAAGCTTTTTGGTGGTATTTTGCTCCTTGTTCTCCTGCGTTTTTCTTGAAATTTTAGAACTGACTGAAATATAAATATTTAGAGAACTAATATGTTAGTATTGGTTGGCAAGCTAAGTTGTTTACTTGAGCACATGTAAAAGCACCTTGAATTCAAAATTGTTTTTTGTCAAGTGTAGAGCAATAGTGCACCATTTACAAAAAGGACATTGATGGATCATAGGAAATAATAGGCACTATTAAGTACCTTAAATTTCATATAATTCCTCCAGACTGTATTCTTTGCTCAAATCAGAGAATAAAGTTCATATCTATCTTATTCCACATAACAATTAACTATTTGTCGCAAAAAATCTTAATGATGCATCTTGTCTAAAATGTCTTTTTGTAAACTGCAGATATGCTGGAGAAGTGAGGCTCATATTGCATTATTCAAATGCCAGTGTAAGCATTCTCTGCAATCCTTTTGTAATTGATATTGCAATATGATTTATAAATGCATCAAGAAATTTTGTTTTGTGTAAACTGAATTGCTTCATTTGCTTAACTGCAGAAACCAGCAACAAGCTTCGCTCCTTCGGCTCCACCATATGCAGCACCTGTTTCCCATATCTCTCCATACTCTGTGCCACCTCCAACATCTGGAGCTCCTTACGCACCACCTCCAGTATCTAGAGCTCCTTACACACCACCAGGCACAACATACACAACTTCATCTCTTTATCCTTCATACCCACCGAATCCAGCATACTCTCCATCTGCATACCCTCCTCCGCCGACTTCTTATCCCCCTCCGCCATTCCCATCACCTTCTGCTTACCCTCCAGCACCATATCCACCACCTTCACATGCTTCGCCCTATTATCCTCCAGGTGAGTTAATATTACATGCCTTTTTCATTTGCTGATGCTGACATTCTTCTCAACATTAATGTTAAAATGATCTCTGTTCAGGTCCTTTTCCTGGACTCTATCCTCCACCACCATATTAAGAAGCTTCAACAGGTCCAAATGAAGATGTGACATGTGGAATTTACCATCATTTATAGATCATTAGAATTTAGTCTTGGTAGTGATACTTTGCTAAGTGTGCCTGTGTGTAATAGTAAGGATGTCTACTGTGACTTGGAAGATCATAGATTCAAATCAGCAAAACAACCCCCTTGCAATAGAAGGGGAAGGCTTCATTCATTTGATCCTTTCCAGAACCTACAATTTGGAATGCCTCGTGTGTTAGGATACCCTTTTAGTTATACTCATGCAACTCTTTAGAGTTTGTTTTTTCTTGGACAATTGTCCATAAAATTTATTCTGCAAGATTTGTATGTAGTTTTTCAAGATTATTAATTTTGTTTGTTATTGATGTTTTCCTCTTTGGTTATCAAGTTAATATTATCTGTCATTTGTGTTGATTGATTGAAAAATGATTGGTTAATATTGAATGATAACAATACTATGTGGTTACCAGAAAGCGACGGAATTGGAATGGGAATGGATCTGATTTCTGATTAATGAAAATCAGATGATAAAAGATTTTTTTTTTCTTTTTTTCAGTCATTTTTATTCTCTGCATTCTGGGTAGGCGGTAGCGAAATTCATATGAAATTTGAATGAGGTTCCTGTCCCATTCCTGGTTTTGTATTGACTAGTTGATCACATTTTGACTATGCCAAGAGTTCAGTGTGTTTTATTGATGGCCCATTTGGGCCTCTTCCTTTTCAGTATTCTCATTTGTAGATTCAGTTCATTTTGTTGATCGAGTAGCTCATTCCAAACCCAAGTCACCTTTAACACGGCCAATAACAGGCTCCTCATCATAATTATACTGCTGAATTTTTCCAGATTTACCAGGAACCAGCCAATGGTAATTCCGTTACTTCATTGTTGTTCAAGTTTTCTCCTCATCATCTATGTCCTTTTTTTTTCTTCATTAAATAGGAATTCTTTAAATGGGAAGGAGTTGTTAGCATTCAAATCCCTAATCTCCTACATTACAAGGCAAGCAGATGTCCAATGTGAAACAATTTTGGACGTGCGTGAGAGTATGCTAGCTTACCATCAGTTTGCATCATTTTTAGGATTGAGGAATGGAAGCAATTTCTACACCGGCAGATAGGGGGCACTATTAAAAAAGGTCAATTGTGTGAGCTTATGGACAAGATTAGAACTGTTAAGAGTTATCTTTCTAAGCTGGGTCTTCACCCTACAGGGAAGAATTATGCTTCTATGGTTAGTTAAATCGAGATGGTGAAATATATGGGAAAGCAAGGGAGGGAACTCGCATTTCGAGTCTCCCAGCTCCAGCTACAAAATGGGAGGAGAAATTTCTCCCATTCTGTAATTTCAGGTTTGCGATATGTTATAAGCCATGAAGCCTTTTGGAGTGGCGGACTGCCGTTAATCCTTCTCCTACTAAAAAATTAACTATCTTAGAGACTTCCTTTGAATTTGAAGTTGCTTCAAGTGATTAATTTTGTTTTGACGCCTTCAGTCATAGGGTGGTCAGGCCATAGCTGAAATTGATTGCAATTTGAATCTTGCAAAACTCCTAATCCCCAGAGAGATATTAAGGAAGGCATTGGTTTTGAATACAAATATCATGGGGCAAATTACTATTTTATTTTTAGGATTTAATGTAATTAACATTTTTATTTTTTTATTTTTAAAAATTAATTAATTAGTCCTTAATATTACACTCTATTAATTATATATGAAAATACTTAAATACCCCTTAATTTTCTTCAAAATTTTCCCTTTCTACTCCTCATTTCTTCTATCCTCCTTTAATCTTACCCAAAAACCAAAACCAAAAAAAAAAAAAAAAAAAAAAAGCGTAAACCCACCAAAATAAACATATATTTCATCAAGTTTCTATTAATTTTAACCTTAGAAAATCACTCAGAACAATTCTTTAGTTAGCTCTTCCTGGTTGTTATACAAGTCGGTCACCATTTTCATATTCTTGTCGCAATGAATTTACCACAAGATTTAAGAGTAATTAAATCTATTAGCGAGATCAATTTAAATGTTTATAGAAGTATAAGTGAAATCAATAATCATTTCATTGTTTACTGATGGAAACACAAATGGGTCTGAAACAAATAATGTGGACAATTAAACAGCAATGTATCCGCAAAATTAATCCTCTCCTTCGCTATTTTGTTTTATAGCAAAACCAGAACAATCAGTCTGTAAAATTAAGGCAAACACAAACCAGAGCAATTGTGCTATGAGATCATCAAAACCCTTCAATCTCCAATCCCTTCTTTCCTACCTTATCAACATGTATTCCAAACTCGACCTCCCGAACTCGACTGACCTGGTCTTTCAACATGTATTTCTCATCTGTACTTTTCTATTTCTTTAACATGTGCCGAAAAATCTCAACTCAAAATGGCCATTTCCTTAACAATTTTTCATCTATGAGTTGGATCTTAGGTATACCCGCACCAGTTCTGAGTAAATCATTGGCGGCTCCTTTGTGCTTTTTTTTTTTGCATCGTCTCCTTCATCGACCTGTGTTGGCAGACGATGATTGCAATGGATATTGAAAATTCCAGTTGAGCAAATCTGGGTTATAAAAATTAAGTCCACCGGCATGCTTTGTATTTGTGATTCCAGTTTGTCTAATTTGTATTTGTAAAAGCCAGAGCAAAAGCTTATATGTAATTGGTTAGAGATGATACTGGTTTGGCGAGAAGCAAAGACAATAGTGGTTGTGGTGGAGGAAATTAGTTTATTGTTTTTTGAGTTTGCCCGGAGAAAATGAATTGGCTGGAGAAGATGAAATGGAGGCTGTGAACGAGTTTGTGAGACAAGGGTAGTTTAGGTATTATAATATAATAAAAAATTATTTTATTTTTATTTTTATTTTTTTAACAGAAAAATTGTTCAAATAACTTAATATATTGATGGAGTAAAATATTAAAAATTAATTAATTAATTTTTTAAAATAAAAAAATTAAAATATTAATTATATTAAATTTTAAAAATTAAATAATAATTTATTCAAAATTATATTATTTAAAATATCTTATAATTTATTAATTTAAGTTAGGTGTGAGATAAGAACATGCTCTTGGAAAAAGTCATGAATTTTCGTTAGTTTTTGTGTTTTTGGCAAATTTCCCGGACATGATTGCTATGGAAATCTTATTTTCCTATTAAGCACATAGATCAATAGTAATCCTTTTCTCTTTCTACCTAGTTGCTCCGTTGTTTAAATCCACTAGAAAAGTTCCCTTCCAAAAGAGGGTTGCACTATTTAGCTAAATACAGTTGTACCAGGGTTCAAGACCAAATAATCAATGCAAACCCTGTAGAAAGGTTTGGATTGGATTTAACACTATACATTGTAGTGTTAACTCAAGACGACAATACTTACCAACGACTTGGATTTGAAAGTTCACAAAAAATAATGATTACAATGCATAATAATGTCCCTTTCTTCAATTTGGAAAAAAAAATAAATAAATAAATGGATCATAGAGATTATTAAGAATTTGCAAACTAATGGATGCATGTTACATGTAGTCTGTTACTCTGTTCGCATGTGGAGAAATAATAATAATAATAATAATTATAAAGCATAAATTTGGTGGAATGTTAATAGATCTTTTGATGGGTCATGATGACAATAATGTGCAGTCATTTCTCATATGATTCAGGGGACCTGGAAACTGCCTTGCTAGATTTCAGAAACTTGTCTTTTTATATTGATGCTATTTTTTTTTATCCTTGAGAGTAAAAATCTTCTTCAAGGACACAAGTCTGTAGGATTATTCAATCCAATCCAAGCTAATCATAAGTGGAATTTGCAAAGATTGCATTTTTGTTGCGACTGGTGATAGCTATTGGGAATGATTATTTAACAATAGTTTTCAAATTCGGCTGAAAATAACCCTGAAACTCAAGACAGGATATTAAAGAACTCGGCCTAACATAGTTAATATTCATGTGAATTTTATGGAATTTCCATATAGGTATTTAAACTAGTACATTTTCAGTATACGAGACTCTTCACTTTGAGAAGGTCAAACTTTTTTAGTAGCTTTACATTTGCAAATAGAAGTGAGAAAAAAATGAACCAACCAAAAATCGAACTAAATTCGGTCGATTCTATTCAGTTTGATTTAAAATTATGAGTTTGTTTCAGTTAATGTTTAGAAATTTTAATCTATTCAGTTCGATTTGATTTTTTTCAAAAAATCTAAAACAATCGAGCCGACTGAAATATTTATATATATATATATATATATATTTAATAATTATATTTATTTTATTAAAAGAACAGAAATAACAGAATAATCGAACATAAATATGTAATTTCAATTCAATTTGATTAATTTTATATAAATTTAATTCAGTTCATTTCGATTAAATTTTGATTTGGTTATTTCGGTTTTTCAAAATTTACTCAGGGCTATTTACAAAGAAGAAAGTTTCTTTTATTTGAATTTAAAATATTAAAAGAAATTTTCATATATATTTTTATTAATTATATATTATATATGTTGGAAGGTAAAACTTTAGACAAAGTTAATAATGGAGAAAGCTATACAAAGAAGGTTAATAGCCAGTGTAGAACTTCAACTCTAATTTGGTGTTTTGCTTTCTTTGTTGAGTTTACAACTAATCATTTCTCACTTTGCATTGATGAGATATACTAACTAGAAGCACTTCGTTCATAGATGCATGCATACTCAAGAAAGATTCTATCATGCTAATTGATAACAATTATAGTATCTACACAACCTCGCTGCAGTAATGGTCACACATGCATTGCTCAATTGAGATCTTCCAAAATCATTATCTAAGGTGAAAGAAAATTTGAAAATAATGGTTCAGAATATTTAAATTATATATCAAATTTTTTGAGATTATTTGAAATTCGCTTGAACACATATTGAATATAAAATAATTTAAGTGGCATAAAAATAAAGATGGAATGAAAAATTAATTTCATAATTAATTTGATTCAATTTAAATAAGATGTCAACTAAATGATTTGAATTTAATTTAATTTAAATATGTTAAAAAAAATAAAATTTACACATTAAATTAATTTTTTAAAAGAAAGAATTCAATATCATGAACCATCAAATTAATTTGAATTTAATTTAATATCTTTTATATAATACATTACAATAAATACTCTGACTTGAATTAAAAATAATTTAAGCTTAAAAAAATTCAATTAAACCTGGTCGACCCAACTGATTAGCCACCTGTTGTCACAATGGAATGTCACATTCACAAATCATAATATATCTAGTTTGTTTGTTCATGCATAAATTTGAAACCACTTTTAGTGGTTGCCATGTGAGGCTAGTTTTGTGTATGAGTCAAAGATGGTACGCTAATTAATATATATATATAAGATGATCAGCTGGTGCCTTTTATAAGTTGAAATATGAGAGTATTTTTTTGCTTGGGTCAAAGCGAATGTGAAGTATCATTGGTGAGTTTGAAAGAGAAATTTGGTTATAGTGGATGACAATCTTACTGACCCAATTCTAATCAAGTGCTTCATTGTTTTAAATCTTTTAAAGTAGCCAAAGTGAATGAAACATAATCAAACATCATCCACATTTGCTAAAAGTTCATGAAGGGTTGTGCTTGAAAAGCATTGCACCTTTGTTATATGTTTCAAAGTTGATTTATTGAATACTTATAAGAGAGTTTTCATTTTTTAATAAAGTTGATGATTAGGTAACTGCTAATGGTGATGGATGATTAAGACTTAACCTTTATCAATGGTCTGGCCATTATGACGTAGAGGGTGATTATAATGGTAGAAAAGGTGAGTTCATAAACCCAAAAAATAGTTACTGGAAGAATTTTGTTTTTTTTTTTTTAAGTGCATTCGATTTGTATATAGATTAGTTAAATTCAATTGACTTAAATACTACGTTATCAAGACAAAAAAAAAAGATAAATTTAAAAGTTAGTAATTTATAATTTGGATCATTTATTTTATTATATGTTTTATATTTTATTTTTTATTATTTTTTGTGTATTATATTATCTATGAAAAAATAATAATTATCAAAATATTTTGAAAAAAAATATAATATGATACATAAAAATAATATAAAATAGAGAATGTAATATAAAATAAAACACAGGACATGAATTGAATAACTTAGAGTTGGATTGTCAATTTCATAAGTTAAGGATATATAATTAGTGGTGGTAAACCTTTCTGGTTTGTGCGGGTTCATATCGAATTACTTTGTTGGATCTTTTCGGATCTCATTTTTTTTTTTTTGACATATTTTGATTAATATCGAGTTATTAATTAAGTTGATTCCTAAATAGATTTTGAATCAATTTTACAAGTTGCTATATCTTATTTGTTACGTTACTTTTTACAGGTAATTTTTTTAAAATAAATTTTAATACGTATAATTATTTAAATATAAATATAAATATGAAATGAAATAAATAATACAAAAATAAAGTAATTATTAAAAAACTAAAATTTATATAAATAAAAAACGTTACTTTATTTATTTATTTCGTATATGTTCATGTATACTAGGTTCATTGTCACATGTCTAAGTAATTGATTATATAAATAATTAAAATTACCAGCATAATTTCTTAAAAGTTCATCCCAACTAATTTATCAATAATCAAAATATAATATAATTTGCAAATATTATAAATCATAAAATTTTAATACGAGAAAGACAAAAAAAAAAAATAATAATAATAGCAAATAATTTATTTTATTTCTAAATTAAATATTTATCTCCATTTTAATACATTTTGCTTATTGCCTGAATTCTGAAAATAAGACATTTGTTCTAAAAAGCATTAATAATTTCAATAACTTGTAAAGAGGCAGATAACGAGCGCTATTTCACTCTCTATTCACATTTTGTAAATTTTTAAATGTAAAGATAACTAGTGTTACACTCATTATTCATTATAATTTACAAAAAGACAGCTAATTTCTTTCTTTAGTCAACATTTTAAACAAATTGTTCTCTTTATTCTTTATTTCCACAAAATTTCACCTATTTAAGCAAACTACTTCTTAATCATTCAACCTTCAAATAATTGCAAAGATTTAAAGAGAATCTATTCTAAGATAACTTGAATTCTCCTAAGATTTTCCTTTTCAAGGATTTCTACATTCTAAGATTTTAAAATAACTTTTCATATGGCTTTCACAAGTTTAATTTGAACTGAGATGTAGTAATAAAAGTTATTTACGAGTTTGAAGACAAAGTTTATGAATATTAATTATAATTAAGTATGATTGTTTTGAAAGGTATGAGAAGTTATGGCATTTAAGATGAATTACAATGTAAATAATATTTTTTTGAATAAAAGTTTAATTTGGTCCTTGAATTTGTTATCGGTATTCAATTGGATCCAAATTGACTTTTTAAATCAATTTAGACCAAATATTTTATTTTTTTATGCAAATGAGCCCAAACTTAGTATAACTTTAGTGTGTGTCATACACTCAGTCAAAACAAAATAAAATAAAATTATATTATATTATTCATAATTTGTAAATTAATGTTTGCATTTAACCATATTCAAGAACTTTCAAGCACAGATACATATAATCAATCTAATATTCAACAATTTCCATGACTTTTTGCCTTTATTATGAATCATGATCACAAAAGTCATTAGACTAATAACTTAATTACCTAATACAAATTAAGAAACATCACATATAGTCAATTGAAACGACAAAAACTCTTCAAGGATATCAATAGAAAACTCTATTTGAATGCAGAGAACATATAAGCAACGTGAAAACTTGAATTATTATAAATATATAGATAAATATGGATATCCATTCATCTATCCCACTACTCATTAATTTTTATATTTAAGTTTAATTTTATTGCATCATTTATGTTGTAATTTATGGTGAATTTATATATATTGTAACTTATAGTGAAGATGAACCCTATAAATAAGAGTTCATATTACTTTGTAAAACACACCAATAAGATAATATAAATCTCCCTCTTTTACATTCTTATTATTATTCTTTTGTTTATTTTTCATAACATGTTATCAGCACGATTCTCTCCATAACACTTTTGATAGTTTTCTTGTTCAAAGGGTTTGAAGATCTTTCCCTCGATAACGTTGAAGTATTTGAGATTTGAATTTTTTTTTTTATGACATTTTAATTCAGGTATTTGAATAAGTAAATTCTATTTTTATGCATTATCATTTTATTTTTCAATTTACATCTAACATAAAAATTTTCTGCTCTAATTTTGATATTTGTTTTTATATAAATTATAATATTTTATACTTGTTAAAATATAATTTGAAATAAAAGAAAATGATTTATATTTATGATCTTATAAAAGTATAAGTATAAAAAATTAGAATAATTATTATAATTTTTTATTTAATCATGTATTGATAATGATAGTGAATTTATTTATTTTGATATTGCAAAGTTATTCTTTTATTTCAAATATATTGATTTTTTTGTTAGATTTAACTCTTAATATGTGGAAAATATTTACAAATAATGATATATTAATATTTTTTATATATCGAATATGCTTCTGCAATAGCAATATCGATAAAAGATTATAAAAATATTATGAATTAATTTCATGCATTCGGATTTAACTGAATGTAGTCATACTTAACTGAATAAAATAACAAGTTGTTAATGAAAAATTTATAAAATATATTATGGTGATTTTATCTCATTCTCTGAAGTGAATACGGTAATACATAACAATAATACTATGGAATTTAAAAGTAAACATATAATAATTATTCTTTTTATAAGAATAAAGAAATATCATAAAAATATTTATCACCACCAGAAGTGGGATAAAATTATATAAAAATAAGAATAGAAAAGGTGCATAAAATTTTTTAAAAGTAAATATTATTGATATGGTATGAAGAAAAATTGGTCAAATACTTGTCATATGATAAAATATCTTATTGATATTTATCGAACATCCCAAAAAGAGAGGAAAAATATGAAGATAAATTTTGTCTTTAATAATGATGACCTTAACTATGATCATATATATATTACTCACATTGATGTAACAAATATGTTTTTAAAAATATTAAAAAGGAGAATTGATTTCTATATATATTGTGAATAGTACGATAGTTCGTACACTTTTAAAAATGTCAAATATTTTTCTTATTTGAAAATGGATGAGATAATTATTTCTAGTAAAACAAAAAATAATTGAAAACTCTAGAAGAGCTAATATATTATTACTAAGAGGAACAACACTTATTATATATAATGCATTATTTTCTCCAAAGTCTCATAGAAATTTGTTAATTTTTAAAAATATTCACAGTAATTAATATCATATTGAGACAGTAAATAAGATGAATCAAAAATATTTTCATATTACAAGTATTATTTCGGGTAGAAAAATATAGTGAAAAATTTTCTGTTATTTTCTTTGATTTGTATTATTCAAAAAATTAGTGGAATTGAAAAGAATTTTATAGTAAACCGGAAGTTTACACATCCAAATATTTGTATTATTTGGCATGACAAGTTATGTCATATTGGTTTAAAAATAATGAAAAAAATTGAAAATTCATATGGGAATCCATTGAAGAACTAGAAGATTCTTCAAATCAATTAATTGGTTTTTGGTCAAAAGCCAGATATTTCTCATTTATTTTTTTTTTTAATGTGATGAGTCCTCAAAAGAGGTTAGAAATATAAGTTGGGTATAAATCTCTCTCAATAATTAAATATTTTGAGTAATTAATGGTGATATATTTACTGCTCGATTTGCAGATTGTTATTTGATAAAATAATATTCTCAGCATTAGGGGGAGATAATAAAAGTTGAGAAATACAATAACATGAAATATTTAATCATTATCTAAATCTTATAACAAAATAATATGAACAAGAAGTTCAGAAAATAATTTATCTGCAAAAATTAGCAAATCAATTGTCGGATATATTTGCTGATCTAAAATGAGTAACAAAATCTCATATAACAGTTGTTAATATTTTAATTTGTATTGTCGTCCCATAATGACAACTTATTAATGAATCTCAAGCACGCTTGAAGTATGTAAGACTATTGATTATAAGGATAAAAGTTATCGAAAGAGAAAAATAATAAATAATAAAGATAATTCTATTAAAAATGCAGATACTAACATAGATACATTTCTTGAAGAAATACAGGTACCTGGAATTAATAAAAATAATAGATATTGATAAATTATGTTAGTTATGAAAAAAAATAGAATCGAAATGAAATAATTATTGACTACTATTTTACATATGGTGTAATATATTCTTATGAGTAAAAAATATTGATTTTGAATAACGATTTATTCAATAATGGTAAAAATGAGTTGATTGACCAAAATAAAAAAAATGCAATGCAAGTAGAATTTGATTCTCTTGAAAAACATAAAATTTTTAGACTAGTAGTCCAAACACTAGAAGATGTGAAACTGTTAGATACAAATAGATTTTTGTGTGAAAAAGAAATGAGAAAAATATAATTGTATAATATAAAATAGTTATTACTATACAAGATTTTTTGCAAAAACCTAAAATCAATTTTGAAAAGATATACTCTCCTATGATGTATGCAATAATATTTTGATATCTATTAATTTAGCAGTGCATAAAAGACTTGATATGCACTTTATGAATGTAGTCATAACTTACTTATATGATTAAATTGATAATGATATTTATATGAAAATCCCTGAATGATTTAAAATGGTAGAAAAATATAATTTAAGTTTTCGAGAAATTTATTCAATTAAATTACAAAGATCTTTGTATGAATTAAAATATTTTAGGCCCATATAGTAAAATCGTTTTAGTGAATACTTATTCAAAGTAAAATATAAAAGCAATACTATAGAGAAATTTGTATATGAATTTGCCATAATTATTGTATATATTGA
>CANXYC010511313.1:0-16977 GCA_948193065.1 Aleurites moluccanus
AGTCATTAACATTGTTTAGATTTCCATATGACTATCTCCTGTGATCACTCCGATGCAATTACTACTCCTAGTAAGCATCCACATGCTATACTCAAACATCTCAATGTTAGCATCTTTATGAGATCAAATGATTTGATCAAATCAAATAGTATACACATGTGCTAGTCTTTCCAAATCAATAATGTCCATTCTCATTAATTCTATGACCAGAAAAATTTAGGTTGAAATATAATTACATATGATAAGCATCTCACTTTCGTGATCATATCATGAATGCCTTCATGCTATGTTTATACCATGGGCTTTATTAAACAGTTATGCAATATTACTCTAAACAATAATAATTACTGATTAATAAATAATGCCTTTTGATTGATATATTTCTAAAAACATCATTACAATGATTTTCTTTAGAGCACCTATACTAACATCCATTTCCTCGGGCTTCATCCGATCCAAGGTGGAATTCCGGTCCGGAAGAGCACTCTGTCCGCCAACATCCCTAAAAGCTAAGGCAAAGGTATGGTCTCTTAACTCATCTTCTTTACTTTGGTAGAGCATCAAAATAAAGAATCAAAACATGATAAATTGGACATAAAATCAATCCTCCTTCGCGAGATGGAAGAACATGCATGGGTTTTGATTCCTATTCAACGGGATACGCAAGCAAGCTATATAAAAGCTTCAAATCCAAAAAAGAAAAAAATCATCTCTTTTTCTTTGATTATTTGCTTTATTTTATTTGTTAAATGCATTCTTTGGGGAATATGTGATCAACCTAGAACCCATAAGGGCTAGAGTTGATATCCCCTATTTTGAGATTTTGAGGTGTAATAATTTACTTTTATCGCTTTCTTTTAATTATTTTACTTGATTGATTACATTTCAATTGTTCATCCATTTATTTACTTGCCCATGCATCTTACATTTCATTTTTTAATTGCTCATGAAAATCATTTTAAATCAAGGTTAAAATTAAAAGCCAAGTTTAACCGAAAACCTAGTCCCCGAATCCTTTTTGGTTTCAAAGACTAGTGTACTTTTTCCTTTGGGATAAAATAAAAGTCAAAATGGGTTTTTACCTTAAATTTTCCCAATAAAAAATAACTTAAGGTGGCGACTTCAAAATCAAAATCATTTTCAAATAAAAGGCGCTAAGGTCATCTCCTCCGTGAGAAATTGCCCCAAATGAGCATTCCGATGCCGTATGTTTTTTAAAAGCAGACCCGGATGCGGTGCTTGAGCGAGGCCTCACAATTCGATAGAGTGCATCCATCCTTTTTTCATCAATGGCATTCAACTGATCATGATACCCTCTAATCCATTTTGCTTCACTCAATTGGTTTTCCTGTATAACCCTCGCAGAATGGATTTGCACTTCAACTAGAAGCACCGCTTCCATCCCGTACACTAGGGAATACGGAGTTGCCCCTATCGGCGTGCATATAGAGGTTTTGTATCCCTATAATGCAAATGGGAGGCGTTCATGCTAGCCTCTATGATTAGTAATCATCTTCTACAGAATTGACTTAATGGTTTTATTCACTGCCTCGACTGCCCCATTAGTTTGAGGGCGATAAGGTGAAGACCGATGATGCTGAATCTTTTCCCTCTTAAGTAGATTTACTACTTCCTTTTGGAAATGGGAGCCATTACCTGTGACTATCTCAAAAGGTAGTCCAAATCGACAAATGATGTTAGTTTGGATAAAGTGTGCTACCTTCTTAGAATTCAACACGTGGTAAGAGGCAACTTCCACCCATTTCGTGAAGTAATCTATTGCCACCAGAATATACTCATGTCCATTTGAAGATTTGAGACTGATGTGTCCGATGACATCAATACCTTATATAGCAAAGGGCCAGGGAGTTACAGTCGGATGCAACGGGACAGGAGGTCGCTTCTGAAGCTTGGAAAATATCTAGCATTTATGACATCTTTGTACAAACTTAGCACAATCTTCATTCATTGTGATCCAAAAATACCCTAGATTTGTGATTTTTCTGGCTAACATAAAACCATTCATGTGCAGGGCTTCGTCTTCACTATGTACCCATTCCATGACTTGCTGAACTTTCTCTTCTGTCACACGTATAAGGTGGATGTTATCCCATGCTCTCCTATATAACACGTCACCATTTGGTATGAAATTACTGGCCAATTGCCTTAAGGTCCTCCGATATGATTTGGATGCCCCTTCCGGATACTGGTCATTCTTCAAAAGATTGAATATGTGCCAATACCATAGCTTGCCATCGGCTAACTGAACTTATATGCATGCTGTGTCATAACCTGGTTTCCTTCACACTTCAATAACTATAGGTCGTACAATTTCATTTCCTACCATGTCAATCATAGAGGCCAGAGTTGCCAGAGCATTGGCAAACTGATTTTTGGCTCGAGGTCAATAATGGAAAGATAATTCATGAAAACTTTTTGCTAAATCAGCTACGCATTGATAGTAAGGAACTAAACGCTCTTCTCTTATCTTCCATTTTCCCAAAGCTTATGAAACAATCAAATTATAGTCCCCGTAGACCTCTAGGTAATCAATTCTCATATTGGTGGCTACCTCTAAACCACATATGCAAGCTTCATATTCTGCTTCATTACTTGTCACCTCAAATGCTAACTTAATGGCCATGGATAAATGATACCCATCAGGTGTGACAAGTACAATTCCAGTGCCATACCCTTTGCTATTGGCTACTCTATCAAAATATAACTTCCAAACTTTGGGTTCCAACTCCATGACGTCCTCATCCAGAAACTCAGGTTCAAATGGCTCGCCATCTATTGGTGCAGGAGCTAATTGGTCAGCTATCACACTTCCTTTGATGGCCTTCCTTGGAACATATTTGAGATCGAAAGCTGCTAGAACTACCAACCATCGTGCCATCTTGCTGTCAAGAACCGACCTCTCCATAAGGAATTTCAAGGGGCTCTTGTCAGCGAGGATATACATAGTGTATGAGCCCAAATAATGTTGCAGTTTATGGCATACCCATACCAAAGTGAGGCATAATTGTTCAATCTGATTGTACTTGAGCTCATGGGCAAGCATGCACTTACTCAAATAGTAGATGGCATTTTCCTTATGTGAACTCACAACCTTCTGAGCGAGCATTGCTCCTATAGCTTCTTTGGTAACAGAGAGGTATAGCAGCAAAGGTTTATCGGTCCCGGGCGATTGTAAGACAGGAGGGGTTAGCAAGTATTACTTGATCTTTTCAAGAGCTTGCTGACATTCATCATTCCATTCCTTAGGGACTCCTTTCCTTCGTAACTTAAAGATAGGTCCACAAACATCATCCATTTGGGAAATGAACCGATTGATGTACTGTAAACGTCCTAAAAATCCCCTGATCTCTTTCTCTATTCTTGGAGTTGGCATCTGTAGAATGGCTCTTGACTTAGCCAGGTCCACTTCTATCCCCTTTTTACTGACCATGTGGCCCAAAAACAATCCCGAGGATGCACCAAAAACATACTTTGCCGAATTTAACTTTAGATTGTACTGTCTCAACCTAAGGAAGAAATGCCTTAATGCATCTATGTGTCCTTCTGCTATTTTGGACTTGATAACCATGTCGTCAATGTATACTTCTAAATCTTTATGAATCATGTCATGAAAGATAGTTGTAGCCATTCTCTAATATGTTGCCCCATCATTCTTTAAACCAAAAGGCATGACCTTGTAGCAGTAGGTGCCCTATTCTATCACAAAGGTTGTCTTTTCCTTATCAGGTGGGTAGACTTGTATTTGATTGTATCCCGCTTACAGATCAATCAAAGAGACTATCTCAGATTCGGCCATGCGGTCAACCAATAAGTCTATGTGAGGTAAAGAAAAATCATCTTTTGGATAGAGTTTGTTCAGATCCCTGTAATCCACACACATTCTTACTTTGTCGTCCTTCTTAGTCATAGGTACTATATTGGCTAGCCATGAAGGGTAAGAGACAAGTTCAATACAACCGTTCTTCAATAACCTGGTGACCTCTTCTTTGATCTTGAGAGACCATTCCGTCTTCATCCTGTGTAACTTCTGGTTTACAGGCTTCACATCCTCATAAGTTGGAATCTTATGGACCACTATATTTGGATTGATACCCATCATGTCTTCAGGTTCCCAAGCAAAACAGTCTAAAAATTCTTGAACAATCTTGATTAAAGAAACTTTATCATGGAATGATGATGTAATAAATGTTAATTTCAATTTATCATCTGTACTCACATTTATTGATTCTTTATTTTGTTCTTTTATTTCATTTATTTCTTTTTCTTTTAATGCCTCTTTTAAATTGAATTCATGGAGAGGGAAAAAAGACTTAAGAATATACGAGGAAAATTGGACTGTTTTATTACTAGCAAAAGTTTCATCTTCACAAACTATATCCAAATGAAAAGAAGGACCAAAAAGATCCTTTACAGACTCTATAGAAGAAAAAGAAGAAATAGATTCAACAGACTCTGACTCGTACTTGGCAGGGGAAGAAAACAGAACATCAAGGTCGGGAAGCTTCTTAATGTGCCAATTGTCAAGTGCAATCAAGGTTGGATGGATAAGTTTGGTGGGGTTTGATTCCAGTTCATCTCTAATCATAAGGACTTACTCAAAGAGAGTAGCCTCCATATTTTCCTCACAATCTTGCTCTAATAGTTAGATGGGCTCACAATCCTCCATGTTAAGCTTGATATCAAAGAAAATTTCAAAACCTGGGATTAGCTTTTTAGTTACAGCGCAAAACCACAAAAAGGAAAATCTTCCCCTTCTTTTACAAAATACCCTCAAAGTTTTGAAATAAAGGCACATCTGCTAATCAAAAACCTCACCTCTCCTTTTAGCCTCAGCTCTCTTTTTGGCTCTCACCTCAACCTCCTCTAAATCCTCTTCAGTAGGCTTATAACCAAGTCCAAAAGGTGGATTAGCTACTGGATACTCATCGAAAGAGGTTATTCCTTATTGGTTCCTCCCAAGACCTAAACCAGAGAAGTAGTTCATTTTCTTCAAAATGTTAGCCACAGCTATATTTTCGAAAAGATTGAAATCAAAGGGGACTAAATCTTTACCTCCTTCTTGTTCAATGAACTGAATGGTGTCAAAAGAGAAACCAGACATGGGGGACAAGGTTCGATTCGGGCTGAATTCCCAGAATGGGTACAAAGCTAAGAACCTTACTTTTACCATGTATATCTCCCTTGATGGTAACCACAGCGGTCCCATGAGGCATTTTAAACAGTTAACTCAAAGAGGATGGGATTGCTCTTGCTTTATAAATCCAAGGTCTCCCGAGGAGAAGATTGAAACAAGCAAGCACATCAATCACCTGGAAAGGGATTGGAGCAGTGATTGGTCCGATTGTCACATCAAGAGTTATCACACCCAAAACTTCTCTCCTGGTGTTATCATATACCCTCACAATCTGGTCGGAGGGGGTAAAATCTGTAGCTTCCAAGCCCAAACAACTTGCAACTTTTAATGGGCAAACATTCAGAGCTGACCCATTATCTATTAAAACTATCACGATTGTCTTCCCTTGGCTCATCACGATTACATACAGTGCGTGATTGTGATTTTCTCCTCCTTTAGGAAAATCCTGATCTGTGAAGGAGATAGAAGCCATCTTGGTCGAGCTAGTGAGTGAGGCAACCAAGGTCTTCGGAGAAATGTTGATAGGGGCTTGACATTGAGTCAACGCTTTGCAAAGAGCTTGGCGATGTGGGAAGGATGATTGGATGAGACTCCAAATAGAGATGCAGGCTTGGGTTTTCTTTAATTGCTTGAGGATTGCATCCTCTTCAGGCTCATTATTTATCTTTTCCATGGGTGGGAGGACATGCTAAACAGGCTATTGAACTGATGAACTCGGTCGGTAAGGCCTCCCACTTCGGGTCATTGCATCTATCTCTTTCATAAAATCATTGAGGTCTAAGACACAACAATAACCTTCTCTTGATCGAATCAAAGAGATCAAATCAAGTTTTGAGTCGTAAGAGTGAAGAACATTAACATTGGCCTGATGATTCGGAAGAGGATTTGTGGTGATGTTAGGTCTGGCTCTTAGTGGGATTATATCTCACTGTCCACCAGGTCTTGGATTTTGTGTTTCAAGGTTTTGCACATGTCTGTTTTGTGCCCCGTACCTTGATGATACTCACAGTGCTCATTTGCATTCCAATCTCTAGGATATGGGTTTGGAGGTGCTCTAGGTTCTAGAGGCTTAAGCAGATTCAATTCCAAAGTCTTCTTATACACCAAAATTAAGGGCATACCCAAATCAGTGAAAGATCTCCTTTCAAGTCTCATAGGAGGATAATTAGAAATAGCAGCAACTTCCCTGCCTTTTTTATTGGAGGGAGCATTATAGCCATAGTAAGTGATTTTCCTATACCTTGAACCAAAGGATTCTTCTTTAATTTGCCCGCTTTGGATCAGATCCTCTATCTTTGAAGCAGTGGAAACAAGAGCTTTAACATTTGGCAAGTACTAGGTTTGGAGACAAGTCTGATAACTTGGGAGGAGATTCTTGATAATTATATCAATCTGCTCTTGCTCAGTTGGTCTGTTCATCATTTGGGCTGCTTTAGCCCTCCATCTTGTAAGGAAAAGGGAGAAAGACTCCATTTGTTGTTGTTTGGTGGTTTCCAAATCCCTCCTAGTGATGTCTACCTCGAGATTGTAATGATATTGTTTGACAAAGTCATTACAAATATCATCCCAACTTTTCTTAAAATTGGTGTCTAAATCAACAAACCATCTCATTGTAGCCCCTATGAGTGACTGTTGGAACAATTGAGCAAGGAGCTCATTGTCCACCTCTAATGGGTTCATGGCTCCCATATACATTTTCAAATGGGTTTTTGGGCAAGTGGTGCCATCAAATTTGTCTATGCTAGGCATCTTGAACTTTGGAGGAACCCTAGCATTTGGAAAAAGAGTAAGAGCATCAACATCAATGAGATCCTCATGCTTTTTAATGTTTTTGAGAAGCCTTTCCATAGCTTTGAATTTTTCCATTAATTTCTTGGTTTCAATTGGGTTAGAGCTTTCTTCTCCACGAAAAAGATTCGGGGAGGAGGATGGAGATGTTCGGCTATTCAGATTGGTAACCGGAGGAGCATCAACTTCTGGAGCTTTCCTACTATTTGTCAGATCAATAATAGGACTAGGCTGAAGGGATGAAGATGCATCAGGAGCATTGGCTTGATGGGTACTTGATCCTTGACCCATCATTGTCTTCACCTTAGTAAGGATGGACTGGCGTTTTGTATCAAGGGCATAGTCTAGAGCAACACAAAAGTTATCCTCTTGCTTCTTGAGTAAGGTGGCTAAAAGTATTTCTATGGCTTCTATGCCAGGTGTTGTGCCCTTTGTTGGTACATTCAAAAAGAAAATACCCCAAATCAGGTCATGGTCTTCCAAACAAAACCTAAGCAAAGATGGGAAAAAGGGACCTAATCTAGGTGAGATTTGAGAGTTTATGGGTTTTAGTTTGACAACTGACTTCTTTGGTTCTTAGTCCATAAATGCATGAATGCATGGTTGTGCATGTATGCATGGTTATGCATATAAAAATTGGTTCATGATAACAGTTTAATATTATTATGGCTCATGGGCCCTAAGGTCCAAGGTCTAATGTTCATTACATAAAGGCTAGGTGGTTTGGTTTAAAGGGTACCCGTCACACTAACAGTATGACTGCTCGTTACACTTCAAAAAGGATTTAAAGATTCATCGTGGGGTGGATGCTTTTGCTATCTCCCAACATACTCAAAGAGAGTTGTCGGATCAATGCTACTCGCTATCCAAAGGTCGAATTTCGTAACTGGTGATGTAGTGATGCATGAAAATCAAAGTTAAACTAAAAGCCAAGTAAAAAGTCACTTTTGAAAATGTTTTCCACCAATTGGTAATCCTCTTTAACTTTTGAAAAAGTTTGTCCCCAATGGAGTCTCCAGCTGTAAGGCCTCGCCCGAGGACCTCCCATCCCGCAGATCCAAAGGGATCGGGGATGCTCTCATTTTTAGGGACTATTTCTCATGGATTGGGAGGCGACCTTAGCACCCTTTTTTGAAAATGATTTTAACGTTTTGAAGTCACCACCTTAAGTTATTTTTGTTGGGAAAATTTAAGGTAAAAACCCATTTTTGACTCCAATTTTTATCCCAAAGGAAAATAAGTATACTAGTCTTTGAAACCAAAAAGGATTCGGGGACTAGGTTTTCGATTGAACTTGGCTTCTAATTTTAACCTTGATTTAAAGCGTTTTCATGAGCAGTTTAATAGGATGATATATATAGATGCATGAGCAAGTTAGGTGAAAATAAAGAAGTAAAACAGTTAAGAGAGCGGTAATTAAATTATTACAATTCAAGATATCTCAAAATATGGGATATCAACTTTAGCCCTTATGGGTTCTAAGTCGATCACACATTCCCTGAATAATGCATTCAATAAAGCAATTAATTAATAGAAAAGAGATTGCTTTGATCTTTTTGGATTTAAAGCCCTTATGTAGGTTGCCTACGTATCCCATTGAATGGGAATCAAAACCCACGTAGTTCTCCCTTCTTGCAAATGAGGGTTGATTTATGCCTAATTTATCATGTTTTGGACTCTTTATTTTGATGCTCTACCAAAATAAAGGAGATTTGCCTATTTTGATACTCTATCAGAAATAGGAAAAGTTAGGAGACGATACCTGCTCCTTTGCTTTTTGGGAAGGCGACGGTCGAATTGTCCTTATGGATCGGAGCTCCACTTTAGATCGGTTGAAACCCAGGAAGACGGTCGGATTATCTTTTATCTGATAATTCAAAACAAGCAAACTAATAGAGTGATTTTGTTAGAAATAATTTTGAGGCTCCACGTGCCCCAGATTTGGTCCTTCTTTAGCTCAAAGAGAATTAAAGAAATTTGGGCTCCACTTGCCCCGAATTGATTATTCTTTAAACTCAAAGAGAATTAAAGAAATAAGAAGAAATCAGTGCAAGAGAGAGAGATAGAAGAAATCTGAGAAGGAAAATCGACTTCAAGGGATTTCGGGGTGTCCAAATAATGAAGGGGGTCTCCATTTATAGGCAAAGGGGGTGCCACCGAAGGGGGCAGCGGCGGCGCCAAGTCTCTTGGCGGCACAGGCTGAGAAGGAGGGTGATAGTCACTTTGGTGATCGGCAGTATCGCCAGAGGGGCCAACAGTACCGCCCAAGGAGGGCGATGGCACCGCCTCCTAAGGAGGGCTGCACAGCCCTCCACTGAGGGTGGCAGCCTAGGTCCAACTTTGATCCGACATGTTTCTGAGTTCATCCGAGCACGGGTTTGGTTCCTATGAGTGTCGATCGGCTTGGCATGAGTTTGAGGAGTGCGAAAAATCAATGTTCACAAATAATTATATAGTAATTTAATTAAAATATATATTACTAACTAATAATAATTAAGTTAATAACATAGTAATTATACATTACTTTTACTAATACTATAATCATGGAGCATTTCTAGAGTAAATAAAATGCAATAAATTCTTTACAAAAGAGGAAGTTAGATAGATACTGTCGGTTCCAAGCTTGGATGAAGGAGATGGGCTGGAATCACCACTATCTATTACAGACCTGAAAAAATTGAACCACAAGAGGGTGATAATGTAATCTCAGTAAGTAATACACATATTATCTTACTCGTGAGGCTAGGTGAGGGAATTACTCACAAAGAAGATAATGATAGCATGAATATATAGATAAAATATACAATAACAATAGGGGTCATTAGTTAATTAAAGATTCATAAAAATGAGGTCATTCAACATGTAGGTTTGGTTATCAATATCTTCACATTGGCATTAAAGATACATATCGTATCATATTATTATAAAAATGATAGAATCATTATTGATCATTTAAGCAGATGCTACAATCCAGTAGCATGTTATTTACTCATATGGTTGATCAGACCGCATGGCTAAGACCGTAACCCCCTCCTAGCTTGGATCATTAAACCACTATGCACAATGTCATTAAAACTTTTGTCATTTCATTAATGTCATATATAGCGCTTAATCATTAGGTGTCAAAGAATAACTTAAGCACTTTCAAGGTTTCAATTTATAGGCATTTGACCAATCATGCAAATTCAACTAAAAGGTATAATTTGGAACTATAGCGTGCATGAAAATATTCATAGATCATACAATGATGCTTTCGGCCATATTGCGATTTCAAGGCAATTTCAATAATTTGATTTAGAATGCAATATCAAGTAAAATAGTATATATATTACTCACCTCTATAAGCAAAAATCCGAAAAATCGATCTTCCTTCTCTACTCAACAAAGACAGAAGAGGTTATAATGAATCTCTTTGTCATCCCCTTTAGATTTTATACATATAATTAAATATAATTTAGTGTAAATTTGATAGGAACTTTCATTAACTAAAACTTTAATTAATCAATTTTCCTAAAATTTCAAAATCTTAGGGTTAATTTCAATTTTAATCCTATTGGCAGTCTTTGTTCTCTGAGTTATATCTCCCACTATACTTAACTAATTGCTCCAATTCTTTTTGCTACTAAACTAGACATTTGAGGTTCTAACATATCTAAAAATCAGATTTTTCTAAGCTCTATACAATTTATAGTGGAATTTTGAACACAGATATGAAATCTGTAATCTTCCCTACAACTTCTACCCAAACACTACTTACTATTTTGCTTATAACTCACTGTGTAGATATCTAATTTTTATTCTATCTTCATGAGATTTTAGCTAAGATACTTGAAAGATTTTTTATGTTTTGAGTTTCCCTTGAATTAGAATTTGATGTCCTCAAAATTATAAAGCTCAGTAGAGTCTCTCAGCACAAACCCTAACCCGAGCCAGCCTTACTCAGTGATCTATATCTCTTAATACATAAAGAATTTGACAAAACTTCCTTAAAGGAAAATAATCTAGACATGTAAATATACAACTTTTGTGTTTAAGAATCTTCAAATTCTAACTTTTACAAAAACTCAGATCCAGGATTCTATCAAGTCAAAGGAAACTCCAAATTTTCAAGGATTTACTTCTAATCTTACTTTTTTTTACTAATTAAACCTCTAAATTAATAGTAAAACTCATTAAATCATAACAAGAGACAAGTTAAGGTTTTTATCTTTTGAAACTTTTCTTATAACTTCTATCAAAAACTCCAGCAACTTGAAGAGAAGAAGCTTTGAAGATGAAGGTATGAAGATGATGAAGATGGAGAGGAGATTTGAGTAAGGAATAAATTAAGCAAAGTTTTGAAGAATTTTTATGGTAGAATGTTTTTGGCCAAGAGAAGAGGAAGAAGAAGATAGTGATAGTTTTCTCTAATTATGTTTATTTATAATAATTAATAACCAATTAGATTTTTAGCTCCTAAGACTCCTCAACAAAATGGTGTTGTTGAAAGGAAGAATAGGTCTTTAGTTGAAATGGCAAGAACAATGCTTTGTGAAAACAACATGCCTAAATACTTTTAGGCTGAAGCTATTAGCACTTTTTGCTAGATTTTAAATAGAGCAATGATTAGGACAATCCTTAAAAAGACCTTATATGAGTTGTGGAAAGGAAAAAAGCCTAATGTTGTATATTTTCATTCATTTGGTTGTAAATGCTTTGTTCTGAATAATGGCAAGGATAACTTAGGAAAATTAGATGCCAAATCAGATGAAGCTATATTTCTTGGATATTCTATGCATTTCAAAGCCTATTGGGTCTTTAACAAAAGAACTCTTTTAATTGAAAAATCCGTACATGTTATGTTTGATGAGTTTCCTTCTAAGGATGTTAATAGGAACAATGAAGACAAAAGCATAGAAGAAATGCTGGAAGACTTATCCTTAGAGAAACATGATGTGCATAGCATGGATTTTGGCAAGGACTCCAAAGAGAATGAAGAAATTGACTTAATTAAGTCCACACATCAACACAAAAAACTACATCATCCAAGAGTGAGAAATAAGGTTAAGGACATTCAAATTATTGGTGATCTACTTCAAGGAGTGAGGTGAGGTTAAGGACACTCAAATTATTGGTGATCTACTTCAAGGTGTGAGGAGAGTTTAAGGACACTCAAATTATTGGTGATCTACTTCAAGGAGTGAAGACAAGGTCAAAAGTCCACAACACTTGTGAGTATGTTGCATTCCTCTCATAAGTTGAGCCAAAGAACATCAAGGATGCACTTGAAGATAATCAATGGATAATGGCCATGCAAGAAGAACTAAATCAATTCGAAAGAAGAAAGGTTTGGACATTAGTCCCTAGACCTCAATAACATCTGGTGATTGGTACAAAATAGGTATATCACAATAAATTAGACAAATCTGGAATAGTGGTAAGAAATAAAGCAAGGCTAGTTGCTCAAGAATACTCTCAAGAGGAAGGTATTGACTTCGATGAAACTTATGCTCCCGTAGCTAGATTAGAAGCAATTAGAATGCTACTTGCTTATGCATGTTACAAAAATTTTAAATTATTTCAAATGAATGTTAAAAGTGCATTTTTAAATGGTTTTATTCAAGAGGAAGTGTATGTTGAACAACCTCTTGGTTTTGAGCATGAAAAAATTCTTAACCATGTTTTTAAATTATCAAAAGCATTGTATGGTTTAAAACAATCTCCAAGAGCTTGGTATGAGAGGTTGAGTAATTTTCTCCTTGAAAATGGTTTTTCTGAGGAAAAAGTTGATACAACCCTCTTTATTAAGCATGAGAAGCAAGACATTTTAATTGTTCAAATAATGTTGATAATATCATTTTCGGTGCTACTAATGAAAAGCTTTGCAAGAATTTTTCTAAGTCTATGCAAGGTGAATTTGAAATGAGCATGATGGGAGAACTCAACTTCTTTTTGGGTTTACAAATTAAGCAACTAGAGCATCGAACATTGATCAATCAATCCAAATACACCAAGGAGCTACTAAAAAGATTTGGCATGGACAATACCAAACCTCAACCTACTCTTATAAGTACCTCAATAAAGATGGAGATTGATGATAAAGGTAAAAGTGTTGATTCTAAACTATATAGAAGCATGATATGATCATTACTATCTTTGACCGCATCTAGACCCGACATTCTATTTTGTGTTTGCTTGTGTGCATGTTTTCAATATAATCCTAAAGAATCTCATATCGCCAAAGTAAAAAAAAAAAATTATGATATACCTTGTGGATACACCAAATTTAGGTTTATGGTATCTAAAAGGGTCTTCATTTGATTTATATGGTTACTCTGAGTGGATTATAGTGGATGTAGAATAGATAGAAAAAGTACAAGTGACACTTATCAATTTTTGAAAAATATGCTAGTATCATGGTTTTCTAAAAAGCAAAATTCAGTTGCACTATCAACCACGGAAGCAGAGTATGTAGCAGTCGCAAGTTGTTGCACTCAACTCAACTAGAAGATTTTGGATATTCATTTAATTGCATTCCCATAAAAAATAACAATACTAGTGCCATAAATCTTTCTAAAAATCCAATTCATCATTTTCGCACTAAGTATATAGATATAAGGCATTATTTTCTTAAGGATCATGTAAGCAAAGGGCATAATAATTTTGAATATGTGGATAGCAAGAAACAGCTTGCCGATATCTTCATAAAACCCTTGAACAAAGAAGTATTTTATTTCATAATAAGGTAATTAGGTATGATTGATACCTCTCAAGTATGACTCTTGGCTTGCTCTTAATTAGATACAATTAATTATAATGATTTGTGATGATATTGCATGATTTATAAGTATTTATGAAAATTTATATGTTTATATAATAAATTGAGACCTGAGTGAGAGAATTTTATAAATTTCCATCACTTTAACTTCAGTTTACATGAATTTATTGTCAAAATGTGTGAATTATAATCATGTACATATGAAAGCATAAATCAAAGCTCAAATTGCCTTTGTTTTCAAAAATTGCATCAATCCTTATTTTCACGCCCATTAATCCATTTAACGCCGGTTACAATTTTTTACGCCCGTTAAAATTTTTAACGCACATGAAAAATCATTATATTTCTTTTTAAAAATTTAGGCTTGTCTTTCACGGCCGTGAAAGGTCTTCATGCCCATAAAGACGCGGGTATTTAAAAAAACGCCACCTCGTCTTTTCATTTCTATTTTAAAATCTCTCTCTCTTCCATTTTCTCTTAAATTTCATATTTCCTCTATCATTTCTTCACCTCCTTTTACATTATTTTCTATAAACCTTCATCCTTTTCTCCTTCTAAACCTTAAAACAATGGTAAATACCAAGAACGTGGGATCTAAAGGAAGAGGAATTTGGGTGAAGCGTCTTAAGCGCGGGAAGAACTAGTAAAGCTTTCCTTCGGTCTTTCATTTACCTATCTGCATCACAATAACATATTCTCTATTCTTAGATGGTGAGGTAACCCGGTAAGCAGTCTTAGCATAAACTTTACTGACTTGAGAATGCTTGGATTGAATGATTTTGTCATTAAGTATTGCCTAGATTTATTCGGTGATAGACATTCTGCTTATTACTCATTTGACTTACATTTATAGCTGGTGTATGAATTTTTCTCAACTTTTCTTGTAAGTCCTACTGGTGACATGACATTTACTAGGCAAAACCAATCGCTCTCTCACTTCTGATGCTCTTGGCGCTTTGTTTAAGCTTAAATCTAGTGGGGTATGCCGAATTTCAAACCATTGGGATCCTTCCCCAGTTTGGAAAACACTGATTGGTCTTGCTCAGTTTGATGTTCGGACTGTAAAAGCTTCTAAGATTCATGACCCTGCTCTTTGAATTATACATTGGTTCCTCACCTACTCAGTTTTTGCTAGAGGATACAATAATGGAGCTGTAAGCCATAAGGAGCTATTTATTTTGGACTGTTTGCAACAGGGAATCAATGTGGATATTGCCAGGTGGTTTATGGTTGCATTCAAAGATATGAGCTTAAAAGTTAAAGGCAAACTACTTCTTAGTATGTATGTAACTAAGATTGCCATTCACTTTGGTATTGCTCATAATTTAAAATTCAAAGTTCAACTCACTCCCAAGGATTATCTGGATATATCAACCTTTCATGATATGGGAATTGTGAAAAAGATTGGTGATGGATGGGCTTTAACCACTACGGATGGAGATGATTAGGATAATGATGAGTCTGATGAAGAGCTAGCTGCAATGTTTGATGAACCATCTCGGAAACATTCTCACAATCCCCCTTCGGTAGCACCTCAATCCAGCTCTCAACCATCTAGTTCAGCAAAGTCTTTTTATAACCAAGTGTTGGAGCATTTGGCTAGGCTCAACACTAGGTTTGACTCTTTGGAGAACAAAGTTACATCTCGGTTGGATCTTGAAGCAAATCAAATAAAGTTGAAACAGTCAGTGGATAGTCTTCGCAGTGCATTATCTCTTGGAAACAACCCACCCAATGACTCTTCCATTCCCCCTTCCTCATAGTCATAGTTGTTGAGATTTCTTTATGTTATCATATGTTATCCCGACTATGTTCATATGATTGGCACATTTTATATTTTGATGTTTATTGAATGAAATTCTAGTTTGTTATGAAATTTCTCTATTTTTTTTCTTGAGATATTAGTATGTTCAAGTGAAGGAACCCTTTTTTATTATTGACAAAAAGGGGGAGATAGTGTTTATTCAATTAAGAGGGAGTTTTAACTCAGGAGGAGTATTCAATATTTATTTTTTATTTATATTTTGTGCATATTGTTTTGTCATCATCAAAAAAGGGGAGAATGTTGACTTTATAATGATTTTGATGATGTAATTTAAACCAAAACAAAGTGTTAATTGCATAATATATTTGAATTACAAATGATTCTTTAACTTGTGTTTAAGAGTTTATTTAAAAATAGGGATTCACACTCGTGAATTTGTTTAACACCCGTGAACGGAATCAATTCAAAATAAGAAATTTAATCATAAAGGATCTTCAAGCCCGTGAACATTTCTTCACACCCGTGAATGAGTTTCACAACTGTTAGTTGTCTCCATGCCCGTGATTGATTTAAGAATGGATTTTGGCTCAAAGACACAAAAAGATTTCTCAAGCCCGTGAAAAATTGCTCATTCCCATGAACCACTATCACGCCAGTGATTATCTTTCACGCCCGAGAATGGTTTGAAAATATGAAATTGGCGCAGAAGATTTCAAAGTCATGAAATTTTATTCAAGCCTGTGAAGAATCATCTTTATGATCATGAGTACTAGTCACACCCGTGAATCAGTGGTTGTCTGTCAATATCACATCTGATATGTTTTTAAATGTAGCTGTTAGAAAAAGATTTGGAGGCAAATCTTGCATTTAATGCAACCAGAACGATCACATTTAATTATCATTCATTGAAGACTATAAATACATGAAGATTTGAAGTTCAAACTACAAGAGAAGCACATATCTTAAGAGAAATCAAATTGTTGTAATTTGTACTCTATTTTTCAAATTTTCTGAACTCTTTGAGCCTTACTTCTTTATTTTTTGAATTCTTACTAGCGTTTGCTAGTCTTAGCTATTTATACTTCATTGTGTATCATTTGAAAAGCCTTGTATAAGTTTAGAGATACTTAGAAATCTTTATCTCTGTTATTGAGAGTAAAAGTCTGAGTTGTAACTCAGTGTGTATAGGGTGAAATCCCTGAAAATCTATTGTATTTGATTTGGGTGGTGCACCCGATTCTTGTGGAACCTCAATATCGGATTAATATTGAGAAAAGTGGATGTAGGAGAAGGAATTTGGCTCTGAACCACTATAAATTGGTTGAACTCTCTTAACTTTTATCCTTTATTATCACTTGCTATTTGAAATTAATTTACCTATTGCATTTTAGTTGTGTATTGTCTTCAAGATTTTTTAAACTCCTATTCACCCCCTCTAGAAGTATTAGCATATTAGTATTCACATATTGGATTAACACCATATTTGATTAACACCATAAGAAATATGGTCTT
>CANXYC010511350.1:0-11652 GCA_948193065.1 Aleurites moluccanus
CAATTGAGCTGTTTACCCGAAATTGTCTTCAACCGGGTTTATTTTTCCATTTAATTCTCAAATAAATAAAATAAGACCATTTACATTCACTTTTATTCTTTCCTTTACTCAAATATACTGTTAAATTCATAAAACCTCGAAGAATTGCAAAATTACCATTTGGTCCCCCGTTCACCAAAAATTCCAAAATTTCCCGATTTAGTCCTAACTGACTCTAAACTAATTCCATGCCTAAAATTAGGTCATATAACATGCATAAATATAAATTTCATGCATAAACATATCATATTAACATATTATAAAGAAAGAAAAAATTTTCCCCTAAGGGTCCCTATAAGGGTCTAGGCTGAGGTGTTACAAAATGGGCTGGTCAATTTTGTACCAAAACCTAACCTATTGGATTGCCAATGTATGCCCACCAAGTATTCGACAAAATGCCTAATTTATTTGCCATTGGCCTATTGGTTTGCACGCCATAGGCCTACCAATTGAATGCCATTATTGCCAGCGACATTGGCATGCCAATTGACCTACCAATTTCGGCCACCAAACCAACTTTTGTTTCATACTTTTTCTTATTATCATACTTGCTTTTATTGACTGTACATTGTATATGACATTGCCATTGAGCATATTGAATATTGAACTGATTGATACCGAGTTGATTATTATTTGATTGACTATTATCCGGATGCCATTATTGCTTATGGTATGCCTCGTTATTGACCCTGATATAGTTTGGTAGAGCTACCGATTCGACAGGGTAGCAGGGAAATACTATCAACCTTATACATATTGTAGTATTGAACCCTAGCTATGAGGGGTTATGGTCCTAGCCATAGGGCCTGATCAACCTTATGCTTATATGATACTGGTGACCTACATGGTCCATATGTATTGATTGACTGGAGATTGTATGATTTCTTTTTATACAGTGCATCCCATTATCTATCTTGCCATATGTAACCGAGCTTATTGGTTATTTCTTTGGCATTACTGTACCATGATATCCATTTTGTATACTATATTTCTTTTGACTGATACCATTGCCTATTTGTGCCTATTATTTATTGTGATGCATGTAAATTCACTGAGTATCATCCATACTCACCTTTTTGTTTATTTCCCCCTTTTAGGAGAGGAGTAGGTTACAGGATCCAGTCTTCTGTCTTATGTGGATACCTGCTACAGACTATATGTATATTTTCTGAATATTTTGTATTTCATTATTTTGGTGTTCTTTATCTAGCTGCTCTATGGGTATGTACTGGTTAGCTAGTAAATGAACATTGTATATATATGATATTGATGGTAAATATTGATTATATATGATGCATGATACATGATATATACTTGTGATAGCCAATTGCAAAATGGTGATAGAATAATTGATAGGTTAACAGAATGATTAACAGAAAAACATAATAGATAGTAATTATAAATAAATGAATAATATATATTGAGGATTATAGATTGTGCATATGGTACTGGGTTCTACGGATGCCGGTCGCCATTGGAATTTCCCGTGCCTTAGGACCATCACGGTCTGGGAAACTAGGTCGTGACAAACCAATAACCCTTCCCAACTAGGGCATCAATATCAATGTGCACATTGCCGACAGTATATATCCACTACCCTGTCGGTGCGGCAGCTCTATCAAACCACATTTAGGTTAATACAAGTGAACATCATATCAATAGACACCATTATATAACAATGGTATCATCAATGGCATTAAGCTCAATATCTTTCAAATCAAACAGCAATTGAACAAATGGCATTGCAATATATGATGTACAATCAAGGATAAGGGTTATGGTAAACAACAAAGGTATGAAACAAAAGTTAGTTCGACAAGGAAAATTGGCGGGCCAATTGTCATGCCAATATCACTCGAGACAATGGCATTCAAATGGTAGGCCAATGGAATACAAAACAATAGGCCAAAGGAAAATGAACTAGGCATTTTCACAAACACATGGTGGGCATACAATGGCAAGCCAATAGGTTAGGTTAGGGTGCAAAATTGACTTGCCCAATTCAACCAATAACAAGTCACATTATCAACAATGACATAGGCATCAAGGAAACAATATTAAACATTATCAAATGGGGTCAATTTAGCTATGGAAATCATGAAGCAAACAAGCAAAATCCAAGGCAATGAATAGTAACAAAGGGTTCGACCAATGAGGGACTTTCACATAAAGTTTCAAATTTCAATTTTAACTTAATAGACATGTTAAAGGATGCAAAATAGACTCACCTAATGCTTCAAATTGCTTTGAACAATCTAATTCCACCCAAATTCTCCAATTGAGCTATATAGCACACTTTTGTCAACAATTGTGTTCTACATCAAATAAACCATCAATTAATCACCTATTCACATCCAATTAACATATTCTAATATCAATTAATAAAATCAAACACTAAATCATCAAACCCTTTCTTATAACTTCAAATAAGCTAAGTAATTTAGGCATTCCTCTCAATTAGCTTCAATTGATGCAATTAACCACCAAGCCCATCAAATTCAATTCCTAAATCATCTAAATAAGCAATAAAATCAAACAAAATAATTTCTTACCTAAATGGAGTGTAGAACCCAAAACCTTCTCTCAATTACTCCTTGAATCCCTTAGCTTTTCCTTGCAAGTTAATGGTGGTAATAGGTAGAACTAGGTTTGCACTCAACTTTTCTATGATTTGCTTAAGAAAATTGATAAAGAATGAAGAAGAAATTGGGCAAGGATGGTTCGGCCAACTAGGAAGAAAAGAAGAAGATGAAGCCAAATGTTCTAAGTGTTGAATAAATAGAAAATTTCATTTGGCAAATTACAACTAACTCCTCAAACTTTTATATATCAAACTTTGGTCCAAAAACTTCTGTAATTTATTCTGTCAATTTTGTCAAGATTTGGAATTTAAAGTGGGGAGTCAATAAGCTTATTTTAATTTATACTTATTTATAAAAATAGTTCCAGAGTCATTTTGTAACTACGACCGATCAATTTTCACTATTCACCTTAAACTTCCATTTATTTATAATTTTGCCATTGGTTACTTTTTCAGTGTTCCTAAATGATTTTTACTTCTTTCTTTTTACCAAAATTACACATGTATTATGGTGATCTTTTATCCCTAGATCAACTTCAGAAATTTCTCTGTTGACTTGACTGCTAATTTCTCGACAGTGTTCCTGATACCGCCGATTTCCAGAAAAGTAACAAGTTTGCTTTCTAACTTTGTCTCTAAAATTATTTCCCATCATTTCAAGACTTTTGAACCACATTCTGAGAACTAAATCATGCATGTGAGTTAGAAATTTATAGGGTATTATAGTAGATAAGAGCAGTTCTAGCTTCATCATTCATCAGCTGAGAACCATCAATATCTACATATTATTCTATTTTGATCTTTTGTATATTTTATCTTAGAATGCTCCACGAAATTTGTATGGGTCTTAAGAGTTATTGGAATATTATGTAATGTATAATATTTGATGCATATGTTTTGTCATATGTAAATTATTGATTTAATACATTATTCGATGAGATGGTGAGTTTAATTTGAATATAAAAGTGTTCTTTTATGGCAGGTAGTTTTGTTGTTGATTTTAAAGAGAGGGACATCGGTCCCGGGTTTTAAAGTTGTAAAAACAAAGGAAGTTGTGGCAGATTTTTTGTAAAAATATAGAGTAAGGGTTCTACGGGTTTATGTGGATTTAAGCCTTCCCTTTACCCTAGGACCGTCATATCTCCTAAAGTGGGGGTGTGACAGATTGGTATCAGAGCAAAGCTGTAACTAAAATATAAGTAACTAAGAATATGTGTCGTTAAGTATAAATGAGTCATAGAGCAATAAGATTCCTACATTGTCATTTGTAAAGTTTTCTGTTATGTATGCTTATTCTGCGTTTCGTAAATTGATCAATATTCTTTGTGATTTGTTATAATGATATGCCACCGAGGGGATGTCTGAGAGGAAGGGGACAAGGTAGGGGTGCTGTAAGACAAGAGGCTGAGTTAACTTCCCAAATCACCCCAGAAAGAACTAAAATAGTTGAACCGTCGTGGGTTAGAAGAAGAATAGAAAGAGAAGAGAAGGAAGTACCAGAGAATGTAGATGTGATGAATGACGAGCTAATGAGGGAAAATGAATAGCTAAGGAAAGAAATAGAAGAGTTGAGGAGGTTTAGACAAAATCATATGCCTACACCTAATCCACCACCAGCACATGTGATTCCTCCACCTGTGGCAGTACCACTTCCTGTACCAGTTGTTAGAAGAGAGGGCATGAGGGTGATTGATAAGGGGGGTGTCACTATGTTCAACTTTCTGAAACTTGTTTTGCCAGAATTCAGTGGTAAGCAAGGAGATGAACCTAGTTGGTTCTTAGAGAGGATTGAGAAAGTTGTAAGGAGATTGCCTTGTTCAGATGCCCGAACTATTGAGCATATCGATTTATTGTTGAAAGACAGAGCATGGGACTGGTTCGAGATACATATAGAAGATAGGTTGTATGGTGATGATCCATTAGGTGATGATCCATTAACCTGGGGGGAATTCAAACAATTAATGGTTGATGAGTTTCTTATAGTGGAGGAAAAAATAGATGGATGACATAGTTTAAGAGACTTTAGCAGGGAACTAGGAGTGTACCAGAATATGCCAAGGAATTTCTGAGATTAGCAAAATGTGCAAGAGAGATAGTTCCTAATGAAGCAGCTGAGATTCATTGATTTAGAAAAAGACTAAATGCTCCCCTTCATAATTCATTACTATCGGTGGATTTCACTTCACTGACAAAGCTGATTGACTAAGCTACTCATATGGAGATAAAATACAAGGACGAGAGATCTGTAAGGGAGTAAAGAAAGAAAAGTTGTGGAAAGGGCCAAAGTAGCCAGAGGAGAGGGGGAGAGCAGAGCAACCAGTATAGACCTGCTGAGAGTGGATATAGACCTCCACAGAGTCAGTGAGCTGCTAGTACTACAGGAGGGCAGAGCAGATCTATTGCAGCATCTTCAACACCTCAGATGTCTGCTAGTGTATTTAGGCCAGAATAGTATGGTTAGGTTATTCCTATTTGTCAACACAATGGCAGAAGACATTTTGGCATTTGTAGATGGGTGAGTGGGGCATGTATTAGATGTGGACAGAAGGATCATTTTATCAAGGTTGTCCACTGACCATAAGATAGCAAAGTACTACAACTGTGTCACAACCTACTGTTCAACAGAGTCATCAGGGTAATAGGACTCAGGGAGGTAGAGGTTGAGGACAGGGTACTATTGTTGGATCTACACAACCACTAGCTGGCAGGGGATAGGGCCGGGTATTTGCTCTGAATAGGCAAGAGGCTCAAACATCCCATACTATTATGGAAGGTATAGTTCTGATCCAAAATAGCTTGGCAACTGTATTATTTGATTCGGGTACCACCCATTCTTTTATGTCATTTGCATTTGCAAGGAAATTGGGAATGGGTGGTAGACATATGGATATGCCATTAGAGGTCTCTACACCATTGGGCAAAACTATTAAAATTGATAGGGAGTATGATGAGTGTATGGTAGAGATAAAGGGGAGGAAACTTCCAGTGACATTAATAGAGTTACCAATGCTAGAGCTAGATGTCATATTGGGTATGGATTGGTTGTCATAACATCATGCTGCTATTGACTACTATGGGAAGAGGATAGAGTTTATACCAAAAGGTCAAGCTAGCTTTGTGTTTCAAGGAGAAAGACATAGTATTTTGTCTAATATCATTTTGGCTATAGGGGTGAAAAGACTTCTGAGGAAGGGTTGCCAAGGTTATTTGGCACATGTGGTAGACATTCGAATGGTTGTAAAAAAGGTGGACCAGATTCCTATAGTGAATGAGTTCCTGGATGTGTTTCCAGAGGAATTATTTGGATTGCCACTGAATCAAGAAATAGAATTTGAGATTAGTGTGTTGCCATGTACTAATCCCATTTCTATTCCTCCTTACCGGATGGCACCAACAGAATTGATGGAGTTGAAATTGCAGTTGCAGGAGTTACTTAACAAAGGGTTTATCCAGCCTATTAGTTCGTCGTAGGGTGCGCCAGTTTTATTTGTCCAAAAAAAGGATGGATCATTACGGATGTGCATTGATTATAAGCAGCTTAATAAGGTGATGATCACAAATAAATATCCTTTGCCTAGGATTGATGATTTGTTTGATCAGCTACATGGTGCTAATCATTTCTCAAAAACAGATCTTCGATCAGGATATCATCAGCTTAAGATCCGGAAGTAAGATGTAGCAAAAACAGCTTTCCGGACCAGATATGGGCATTATGAATTTTTAGTGTTACCCTTTGGGTTAACCAATGTCCTAGCTACGTTTATGGATCTCATGAATAGAGTGTTCAAACCTTTCTTGGATAGATTTGTCATTGTTTTCATAGATGACATTCTTATCTATTCAAAAAGCCAGGAGGAACATAAGGAGCATTTGAGAATGGTATTGCAGACTCTAAGAGAGCGTCAGTTGTATGCCAAATTCTCAAAATGTGACTTTTGGCTTACAGAGGTCGATTTTCTAGGTCATGTGATTAGTGGTGATGGGGTTAAAGTTGATCCTAGGAAAGTTGAAGTAGTCACAGAATGGCCTAGACCAACCAATGTTATTGAGATCCACAGTTTTCTAGGAATGGCCTGTTATTATCATCGATTTGTGAAGGATTTCTCTAAGATATCCATGCCACTTACCAAATTGACAAGAAAGCAAGTCAAGTTTCAGTGGGATGATGCTTGTGATGAAAGCTTTCAGAAGCTTAAAACTTATCTTACTATAGCTCTAGTATTATCATTATCATCAGGCACTGGTGGATTTACTATTTATTGTGATGCTTTAAGAGTGGGACTTGGTTGTGGATTGATGCAGCATGGAAAGGCGATTGCTTATGCATCTAGATAGTTAAAGAGGCATGAAGTAAATTATCCCACACATGATTTGGAGATGGTAGCAGTGGTCTTTGCATTAAAAATTTGGAGGCATTATTTATATGGGGAAAGGTGTGAAATATTCACCGATCATAAAAGCCTTCAATATATTCTGCAACAGAAAGACTTGAATTTTTGACAAAGATGATGGGCTGAATTGGTAAAAGATTATTATTGCCAAATAATGTATTATCCCGGTGTGAACACTCATTTTTTGTACCCGCTAGACTCGTGCCAAACCGATCGGCACAAACCAAAACCAAACACGCCATCGACGAACTCAGAAACCATCAGAATTGGGTCCGGGCCTTGGCTACCACCCTAGAGGGAAGGCGATGCTGCCCTCCTTAGGGAGCCGTGCAGCTGCCCCCTTCCACTGTGCGGCCTCCTGCCTTCGGCGGTGCCACCAAGCATCTTAGGTGTTGCCACCCTCCTTAAGGGGCAGTGACGCTGTCCCCCTTTGGCAGTGCCGTCGACCCTCTTAGGCAGCGCCACCGACCTCCTTCGATGGCACCAAGCTGCCTATAAATAGTTAACCCTCTTGAACATTCAAAGGGCCCCGAAATCTATTGAAGTCAAATTTTCCTTCTCGGATTTCACTCTCTTCTCCCTCATACACTGATTCTTCTTATTTTCTTTAACTCTCTTTGAGTTTAAAGAATAACTATTTGGGGTGTGTGGAGCCCATTTTCTTTAGTTCTCTTTGAGTAAAAGAAGGACCAAACTCGGGACGTGTGGAGACTCAAAACTGTTTTCAAACATAAAAAATCACTCTGTTGATTTGTTTGTTTTCCTTTTGAATTGTCAGATAAAAGACAATCCGACCATCTTCTCACGCTTCAATCAAAGCAAGGTAGAACTCCGATTCAGAAGGGCAATCCGACCGTCGCCTTCCTAAAAAACGAGGGAGAAGGTATCGTCTCCTAACTTTTCTCTTATTTTGATATAAAATCAAAATAAAGAACCCAAAACATGATAATTTGGGCATAAAATCAACCCTCATTTGCAAAAATAGAGAACTGCATGGGTTTTATTCCTATTTAATGGGATACGCAGGTAAGCTGCGTAAGGGCTTTAAATCCAAAAAGGTCAAAACGATCTCTTTTCTATTAATTAACTGCTTTATTGAATGTATTCTTTGGGGAATGTATGATCAACCTATAACCCATAAGGGATATAATTGATATCCCCTACTTTAGGATTTTTTTTTGAATTGTAACAATTTAATTTATCGCTCTCTTAACTGTTTTACTGCTTTATTTTATCGCTTTTGTCCATTCATCTAACTTGCTCATGCATCTTTATATCCCATCCCTAAAACTGCTCATGAAAATGTTGTAAATCAAGGTTAAAATTTGAAGCCAAGTTCAACTGAAAACCTAGTCCCCGAATCCTTTTTGGTTTCAAAGACTAGTGCACTTTATTTCCTTTGGGATAAAAGTAGAGTCAAAAATGGGTTTTTACCTTAAATTTTTCCAACAAAAATAACTTAAGATGGCGACTGCAAAACGTCAAAATCATTTTTAAAAGACACTAAGGTCGTCTCTCAATCCGTGAGAAATCACCCCAAATGAGCATTCCCAATTTTGATCCCATTTAAAGCGATCCCCCATGATGAAGGGTGCTCGGGTGAAGCTGTGAGGCGACTCCACTGGGGACAAACTTTTTCAAAAAGTTAAAGAGGACTACCAATTGGTTGAAAATATTTTCAAAAGTCACTTTTTACTTGGCTTTTAGTTTAACTTTGATTTTTATGCATCACTACATCACCAGTTACAAAATTCAACCTTTGGATAGCGAGTAGTATTAATCTGACAACTCTCTTTGAGTATGTTGGGAGATAGCAAAAGCATCCACCCCATGACGAATCTTCAAATCCTTTTTGAAGTGTAATAAGCAGTTGTACTGTTGGACCCATGCGAAACTCATTATTTCACATGTGGTTAGGTATATTCACTGTTCTAGTGTGGCGGGTATCCTATAAACCAAACCACCTTGCCTTCATATAATGGATATTAGACCTTGGACCTTAGGGCCCATTAACCATGATAATGTTAAAGCTATCATCATAAACCAATTTTTCTTCATACACATGCATAACCATGCATTCATGAATTTGTGGACTAAGAACCAATGAAGTCAGTGGTCAAACCAAAGCCCAGAAACTTTGAACCCGTTGGATCACCCACAAACTTTCAAACCTCACCTAGACTAAGTCTTTTTGTTCACATTTTCTTAGGTTTTGTTTCGACCACCATGACCTAATTCAGAGTGTTTTCTTTTGGAAGGTGCAAATGGAGGGCATAGCACCGGGCATGGAAGCCATAGAAACACTTTTAGCCATCTTACTCAAGAAGCAAGAGGAAAACGTTCGTGCTACTTTAGACCATGCCCTTGATACACAATGCCAATCCATCCTCACTAAGGTGAAAACAATGATGGGTCAAGGATCAAGTACCCATCAAACCAATACTCCTGATGCATCTTCATCCCTTCTGCCTAATCCTATTATTGATCTGACAAATAGTGGGAAAGCTCCAGAAGTTGATATTCCTCCAGTTACCAATCTGAATTGTTGAACATCTCCATCCTCCTCCCCAAATATTTTTCATAGAGGAGAAAGCTCCAACCCAACCGAAACCAAGAAATTAATGGAAAAATTTGAAGCTATGGAAAGGCTTCTCAAAAACATTAAGAAGCATGAGGATCTCATTGATGTTGATGCTTTTACTCTTTTTCTGAATGTTAGGGTTCCCCCAAAGTTCAAGATGCCTAGCATGGACAAATTTGATGGCACCACTTTCCCAAAAACCCATTTAAAAATGTATATGGGAGCCATTAACCCATTAGGGGTGGACAATGATCTCCTTACTCAATTGTTCCAGCAGTCACTCAAAAGTGCTGCAATGAGATGGTTTATTGATTTAGACACCAATTTCAAGAAAAGTTGGGATGATATTTGCAATACCATAGTCAAACAATATCATTACAATCTCGAGGTGGACATCACCATGAGGGATTTGGAAACCACCAAACAATAACAAAAGGAGTCTTTCTCCATTTTCCTCGCAAGGTGGATGGCTAAAGCAGCCTAAATGATGAACAGGCCCACTGAGCAAGAGCAAATTGATATAATTATCAAGAATCTCCTCCCAAGTTATCAGACTTGTCTCCAAACCTAGTACTTGCCAGATTTTAAAACTCTTATTGCCACTGCTTCGAAGATAGAGGATCTGATCCAAAACGGGCAAATTAAAGAAGAATCCTCTAGTTCAAGGTATAGGAAAAACACTTACTATGGACACAATGCTCCCTCCAATTAGAAAGGCAAGGAAGTTGTTGCTATTTCTAATCATCCTCCTATGAGACTTGAAAGGAGATATTTCACTGATTTAGGTATGCCTTTGATTTTGGTGTATAAGAAGGCTTTGGAATCAAATCTACATAAACCTCTAAAACCTAGAGCACCTCTAAACCCTTTACCCAAAAGTCAGAATGCAAATGAATACTGTGAATATCATCAAGGTACGGAGCACAAAACAGACATGTGCAAAGCCTTAAGACACAAAATCTAAGACCTGGTGGACAATCGAGATATAATTCCACCAAGGACAAAACCGAACATCACCACTAATCCTCTTCAAAACTATCAGGCCAATGTCAATGTCCTTCACTCTTATGACACAAAACTTGATCTGATCTCTTTGATTCGATCAAGTGAATATTGTTGTTGCATCCTGGACCTGAATGATTTTATGGAAGAGATAGATGCAATGACCCGAAGTGGAAGACCTTCCTCGCTGAGTTCATCAATTCAACAGCCTATCCATCATGTTCCCTCTCCCATGGAA
This sequence comes from Aleurites moluccanus, assembly GCA_948193065.1. Taxonomy (NCBI): domain Eukaryota; kingdom Viridiplantae; phylum Streptophyta; class Magnoliopsida; order Malpighiales; family Euphorbiaceae; genus Aleurites; species Aleurites moluccanus. The sequence goes on from CANXYC010511350.1 coordinate 10,833, forward strand.
AAGATAAACAAAGAGCCCGAAGAGGATGCTATCCTCAAGCAATTGAAGAAAAACCAAGCCAGCATCTCCATTTGGAATCACATCCAGTCATCCTTCGCACATCGCCAAGCTCTTTGCAAGGCATTGAATCAATGCCAAGCCCTAATCAACATTTATGCTGAAACCTTGGTTGCCTCATTCACTGGCTCAACCAAGGTGGCTTCCATCTCCTTTACGAATCATGATTTACCTAAAGGAGGAGAAAATCACAATCATGCACTATTCATAACAGTGATGACCCGAGGGCAAATAGTCCCAATGGTTTTGATAGATAATGGGTCGACTCTAAATGTTTGCCTATTAAAAGTTGTAAGTTGTTTAGGCCTAAAGGTGTCACAGCCCAACTTGGGAGCCATGACGGTCTTAGGGTACGGGTGATGCTTAAGCTACCAATACCATGAAGAACCCATAAAACTATACTATATGGCATGCAATACACTAATAAGCTCAAAAGGGCTTAACAATCTTATGAAAAATTGGGCAGCATCTCCTTTGTACAAGAAGCATGCCCAACTGCTAAAAACACAAATAAGCACTTCAACTATATACTTCCATATCTATCTCAATATCAAGGATCCCTCTGGATCTTCACAATAACTCAATCTCAACATTAGATCAACAGATCACAATAACACAACTCAAAATATATAATTATATCTCCAAAATGCAACTTAGATAAAAAGATGCAACAACTTATATATACATGCCAAACTTAATTTACAGTACCATGAAACCTCTATTATGTACATTATTTACAAATACTTTAGATTTGGAATTTACA